>JTDE01001298.1:138958-150710 GCA_014338405.1 Paragonimus skrjabini miyazakii
TTTGACAAAAAGCATCACCTCAGTGGTGCTTCTGAGTAACTGTAGAGAGAGAATGAATTGACACTCGACATCCAACTCTGTTCACTCTGTCCCCAAAAACGAACAAATCTAGCAACACTAGTCATTAACTGATCTGTTACCTGAACTCTGCTGGTAAAACTCTAATCTCACTCGTGTACCCGACATTCCCACTGAGAGGATGGGGGTGCCAGAAAAAACGTAACCCGTTGTTCGTGACATTGAAACCACATTTCCATTGTCACAACTGGTCTCCAAAGTATGAAGACATAACCGTCACAAACAATACGTCTTGCTCTCGTGCCATCAACTTAGTGAGTTAAATACTTATATGTATGTCTATATGCAGCCGCTTCCAGCGCTGAATCGAAAATTCACAGTATATACGCAACAATCATTGCTGTAGTAGAACGGAACTGAATGCATTGATAAATTTAGCGCTGGTTGAGGGTATCATCACTGGGCTGATTTATTCAAGTTAAACTTCTGTTTGTTTACAGGTTTTGTGATAGATGAGAATGAAAGAAACGACTCAGCTATCTCACAGCCTACTTTCTCTGACGGCAAAGTTTTGTCAATTTGGAGGTTTTGTTATAAAATCCTATTGTAGGTTGTTCTTATTAACGTTTCAGTGATATTCGCATAAATAAACTTTACCGAATGCTGGCCATCAGTTTGCAATATTTTCGAAATTAAGTTGTGTGTTTACACCTTATGTCACATGTCTGTGTTTCGATAATGTTGTCCTTTCTAAGTCAAACAGCATTTTTAAGATTCTTGTTGCAGTTGTAACATTAGCACATTTCTTTCCACACTTCTTCCAGGTAATAAATATCTCACTATCCACCTTACAAACATGGAGCACTACGTCTTTAAGCTAACGTGTACGAAACACTAAATGACATTTTTTTAAAATCTTGTATCAAGTCGTTAAATTGACCTCGCAAGACATAAAAATGTAGGTGTAAATCTGAACTGGTATAAACCATACTACGGTTAAACTTTCCTCTCTATAATAAACATTAATCGACTAGTGGGTACACCAATTCGATTGTCCAAGGATATTATCCCTAACGAAATTCTGTAGTGGTTAACATTTATCCATTCCATTAAAATGATTTCTCGCGGATTCGGCATTTCTATATAATCTAAACAGCGTTTACCATAAAGTACTCAAATCAAGAGTACTTACAGGTTGCAAGGGTGTATATGGATTAAGGTGATTACGTGTGTCTGAAATGATGAATGAACGTCATTTTACTCCATATAAATGAATATGATTGGTAGGCTAAGAGAAACAATAAACAACAACAACAACGGGTTTGCATATTTAACCGCTAACTACATCTACGTGGTATGATCAGAGGCCATAAGTTGTGAGTTAACTCTATCATCCCTTGCATTCGCAACAAACACGAACCGTACAAACACATTCTGAGGGGTTACAAAATCAAACTTCGCCAAAATGACCGCTTCCATTCCAATGTCAAGTATGACGTATGAGATGTGCAACGATGGTTTAGTCACCATTTTGAAACTACAAACATTCAAAAGCTTGGTACATTACTATAGCTAGTTTACTATAGGAATACAACAAATAGTTCATCAGCAAAAAATCACGTTCAGCTGAAAACTGGCTGAACTTTATGTAAGAGTATTTAGCGTGAGTGAACTAATCTTGCAATACTACATATACATATATATTATACATAACATTAGTTGTAAACTATGCATCACCGTCAGTTTTTGTCGGGAAATCTCCACGACAACTTAGACTAACATTAACACCAACCATCTTCGATTGGGAATTACGCGTATGCTGTCAGATGAAGTGGTTTCTCTGTAATACTGATGACATAGCGAAATACTGCATACAATCGACTTTTTTATCAGACTTATATATGTCAAATTTCTGGACGCATCTACCGAACTTAACAGGAAAAATCTGACATAACTAGGAACTGTCAGATATCGAAAACCATCGCAACCTATACAGATTTAGCAAAGGTTGCAGTAATACAATGCGATCTCAACACAGGTAATAGAAATGGCAAACAGACAAACAACATCAGCAATGAACCCTCGGGTCTAGAGATGCAATTAGTTAATGACTCTGCGGAGCCGGTTTTCACGTGTAACATAACCAAGATAAATTACCAGATCTAAAATTAGTTTCATAAATTCATACATTGTTAACAAAGTCTTAAAAATTGTCAGCCCACAAAATGCAACGTTTATATCGCACAGAACTATTGCTGACAAGCTTGCTTTCTTTTATCAAATGTAAAACAGAAAATGTTTCTAAATATCAAGGTAATTTGATAGTCTCAAGAAGTAAAATGTTAGAGTATAGTCGTGAATAAAACTGGTCAACGTGTCAGCAGTTTTGATAATCAAAGATGAAACTTTTATTTGAATTCTGAATGCACAATTTGAGTTAAACGAATCAATATGAAAAGGCTTTTCTCGTGTCATACCTCACACATGAAATTTTCCGGAAGTTCCGCGATCAAATGAAATTATTTCCAACATTATTTGTGAATTTCATTTTGACACGATTGAACCGTTTTTTAAACGGTAGGAACGATTGTACTGTGTTAGAATTTCTGACCAGGTTTGTGTGAGTATGTTTACACAAAATCAACCAAATGGAAAACGATGAGTATGCCCATTTTAATTTACCAGCAACCATCCTGTGATACCGCGTATTTGACAGCCACAACATTAACACAAGTCTTCGATGGAAAGGCACTTATTATTTGGATCAAAGTGAATGTAACAATGCGCTGAATCTGGAAAGTGTGCGCAAATGTACAACTGTAAACTGTTGTCTCATGGTTTTCGGTCGTTAAGTCAAGCACAGTAGAGATAATCAGTAAGAATTATCTATGCAAGAGATTTAATTTATCTTTGCGCTGGTCATGTGATCGGCAGAAATTATATCATGCAACCTAATTAACTGTTTTGGTCTCCATAGATGATATAATCTGCTGTCATGCTGTGCAGCATTACAGGCCGGACATTCCCGTGATCTCTTTATTGTCAGCAACTAGAATCATATTTAGTCTTCGCGTAACTCTGACCGCAATGAATATTCGGTAGATCGTGCGCAATCTTTCTTTATTGCTAGCAATATCAAATCTATCACTTTTCATACCAGTCGATCAGCAATTTCTAATGCGCCATGTTCATTGAACAAAAATCTAATAAGCAGATATCCCAAGATAAGACATTTGAATCAGTATCAACGCAGAATTAACTAAGATTATACCAATCCATTCACCTCACTCACTGATGTATTGTAGTTATCTTTTAAGACCGAGACATGCCAACCTTTGTATATCATTAAGTTGTGTGACAACATCTTATTTGCCGCCTCAAAAATTCTGATCTCAAAAGGTTGAATATTTCGCTGTTAAATATTTAGATCTTTCAGCCCAGTCGATTTTCACAGTCACGTTGAGTTTTCATTTCTACAGAGTCAACCTAGCCCGTTCATCCGAACTCCCTAGTATTCGGGTGTCAATCAAATATGGTATGATTTTCAAGGTCACAAATCTGTAGTTTATTCCTTCAGTGGCCTCGTGAAAGCACTTTTGACGGTTTTCAGATCATTAATTAGAAATTCGCCGACTTGATTGACACGGCGGTAACTAATGAAGATTAGGGGTAACAATCACCGATAAAAGTTTCGGAAAGGAAGCAGATATATCCACTTCATATGGTGTACTTTTGATGTTCGAGATACCCATTTATTGAAGGAGAACATGTACGCATCAGTACACTGCAAACAAACACTGGCTGATTGGATCATTCACTTGAAATTCAATCACATTCCCTACGTTTTGTCTGTCATACACTGTGGTGAACGCTCGTTTTGGTGGATATCCGTCATTGTATTTTCGAAGGTAAATACCGTAGCACTTCGATAGGTTACTGATTTGTGTACGTTGTTCTGCATGGCATTTGCAACCCTTGGTGATATTCGGTTCCATTCCTGAAAATCTTCCAAACGGTCTCATATGCATTGATGTGTTTCTATTTTGATTGACTGAAGAGAGGTGCAGTTGTCTTAACCCGATTTGCATTAGTTTAGTTGACCTGCATTGAAACTAGCTGCGGAGGAAAAACAAGCAATGAGCTCACTTTATGGTTCCGGCAACAGACAGAACTTACTGACTTACCCCCTAAGGTTCACTAAAAGCGTAGTTAGGTATATGAATTCCATTTAATGATTGTAATCAATTTGGCTTGTGCCCACTTTTATGGACTGTGCAATACAAAGAAAAGCAGGGATCTCCTTTTTATTTTGGTGTTGTGTTCAGGAAGTTAACAACACCAAGGCTTAGCTGATTACAAAAGCGTTTTTATGCTGTACTCGAATGAACCACCTTGAACGGTCATTTGCCTGGGATGGTTGTTTTGGTTATTATCAGTTCGATTGTCGTTCACCTTGACGATTAATGCAGTTCCCGACCTTCCTCTAAGGTTGTCCAAGCAAACATTCGCCAATTTACTTTCATTTCAGATCGAACAAGGTAGTCATCTTTATTGTGAACCTGTAGAAGATGCATTACTAACTTATACAAAGGAGTGGTCAATATATTGAAAGTGTCCATGCGGAATATTGATATTTTCAAGATGTTTTCTCATCATAAAAAAATGTGGTAATCGGGAGTTTTTCATTTACAATAACTTGAATGCATTTGCCCGATGCAACTAAAGGGCTACAGATCAACACACTGAAAAAATCTGATAACACTCTAAATGTGTTACTGACTCTAGGCACACTCCTCAACTAGAGGCTTCTCTTTTTCAATAGAATTTCTATCACCATGACAGCATAACAACATTGCTAAGTACTATACGTTCCGCTATGTATTTGTAAGTGTTTCAACCTGCCAGATGAAAACAATCGGCACAGTCTACGAAACCAATGAATGTTTACAACCTGTTACAACACAGACATTGAACTATCACACTCGGTGAGATATAAACAAAACTAAAAATCAGCGAGCTATTGATTTAGTCCGCAACCTAAGAGGTACCAGCATTCAACGACGTACAGTCAGGCTTGATAAACTGCCTATTTGGCCGATTTGAACACCGTGAAATCTATGTTTCAAGCAATGAACATGTGTGATTTATTCAGCCGAAAACATCTGTAAAAGTTAAAATGCTGGTGTTCTCTTGTGTGCACAAACGTGGTTAAGTCCAACTTCGTTTGCCACACAACTTATTCTCAAATGCCCATTGCTCTGAAACCTTAAATAAAATTATTGTGGTAGGTTATGGAAGTTGCTCATACTAATAACTGCTCCCGACTACCACGACACTGACGGCTCTCGTCGTGAAAGATAGCCCCTTTTTGGGGGAGGACTACGAAGGGTAGAAGAATAGCATTTTGGGCGCGTTGTCCTGAATTACATAAAGCTCGAGGCCACAACAAACGCAAATGTTTACTTGCATATATCTCAGGCGAGAACAGATCCCAGTAATAAATACCTGTGTAGAAAACAGCAGTCCTTAGTAGGTTGTTCTCCAACATTATTTTAGTTCTTTTCTCGATTACTTTAAAATGTCGGAAAATACACCAGTTTGATTACTCGTAGGTAGTATAGTTCGTCATTGGTCAACCCACTATGTCAAGCTAAACATTTATGATAACCGGTTTTGGTGGTGCATTTATCACTACTTAGGAATATTCATACTGTGATGCACTTTCTAAGTAGTGAAGATTGATGCTGTTTTCCGGCAATGCTTTCCTCCGAAAATGAAAAACCTGTTAGGAGATTAACATTAAGCACTAGTTACGTCGACCAGCCAGTAGTTGACCATGACAGCAACACGATCGTGAATTCATTTTAGTAATTTATAGGTTAATGTACTTTCAAAGAAAGGCTGACAGCAACACTAATGTGATACATAATTCAAAGTCACGTTCGTTGTGTTTTCGGAATAGGCCAGCTACCCATTTTCATATAGGTCAAGATCTTAAGTAATTTATATCAGAGGAAGTGTTTTTTCTGACTGCTTTATGGGTAGATTTTCGAGTCAGATAGAGCGAGTTGGATTTCGCCGTCGACAACTGGCCAGATGTCTCACAAACTATTGTTTAACAGATAGTTGCACTGTTTAATCACAAACAATTTCCGCTATTTTCACCCTCCATCTTAATTTTATCCACTCCCCAGAATAACATCTTTTGGAAGTCAATGCAGGTGACGGGTTTTGACAACTTAGTATCCACCGCTTTTAGCAAGTTGGCCGTACGTTGTCTGAATAAAAAATCTAAGATGTATGGACGTTGTTGTGTTGTGTCAATAAGTTGCGAGCTTTCGGATACAACAACGTTATCCGCTGGAGCTCACCGCCGGAAGACTAATGATCTAAGCGCCCGCACATCAGATTCTTCGGCGAATGCAGGTCTATATTTTTCTTTTCGGTTAGCACACTCTCCGCAGTTTTTGACGTAGTTGTCAACCGTCGAAATATTTAGTTCCTTAAGCAATGAATATTCCACATAAGTTGACTAACAGCTTGTCGAAACATTGCGATAACAGTTTGTTCAAACACACGAACGAACGAGATGGGACGGCGGGCTTTCTTAGATCAGCAGGCGGCCAGTCTCTCATACTGCATTGAGCTATAAGTCCGTGTCTTCGTAGTCTTTTGTAGAACACACATGGAGCGACGATTATTTCTCATAACCCACAGATTGAACATTATAACCACAGAAAACAGATATAAACTATTGGTCACCGAGTTCGGACAAATGTTCAGATAAACTGGCATGACCCCTTAACAAAATCGCCCACCCTGCAAACGATTTCTTTGCTAGATCACAGTCACACTCTGCAAAAAATCTGCGACTGAGTTCACATTTACGTGAACTGCAATGTGGACGCTTAGATGTTTATCCTCCACACCCGAAGTAATCAAGAAGGGTGGTGCAAGATGAGCCTCCAGCAGCCAATTCAAACTCGATATAAGTTGCTCTATTCAAAGCGACTAGAGTTCTTAAACAATGTGTATCGCATCGTCACCAAGCTGACTATTGAGTCCCTCCCTCTACCATCGAAAGCGTCGCACGACGTGAACCTCCGAAACGAATAGTTGTGTTAACTAAGCATCGGCGCAATGCGTTTGAGGATACAGGAAGGTTAGCTGTTTGTTTCTGGGGAACAGGCTACATAGGCTGCAAACATGGCAATTATCTGAACGCAAGCGGGAGCAAAGTCCGGCGTGGCTAGTTCGAGGATCAATAAAGGCTTGCTCATCGGCGATCGCTGCCCATTTGGTTAAATCAAACCATCTGATCAACCCGGCCGATTCGTTCAAGCCGATCTATCGAGTCTGTAGATCGAAATCGAAGTAAGTCACAGGTCATTTATTAGCTATCGCAGAAGCCATCGCAGTTCGCTTACATTGACTCCCGTTATGCTCACAAAAATGTCTGATCAAAACACTGAATCTCCCGTGTCCATATATCAACATTCTGGACCGATCTGTTACGTAGAATTATCGATTTGTCAAAAAGTGTTTCCGACCCAGGTTACTGGCGTTACATAATTAGACTTCACGAGTCTGACTAACTTGACATTAATGATTACTATCCCTCATCCTAGTGATGTGCTACCTCTGTCAAACCCATATAACTTTGTTGTATTTAGCTTGTTGATGAATCACTAAAAACAAGCTTGTTTGCTACGCGCTTCTTCTCATTAATGAACCGAGTATATTCACGGTGCCAAAAATATTACGGGAGCTACACAGATTTAACCTCAGCTAGCAGTTTATTTAGGTTGGCTACCACCACAGGGATGTTTGGGATCGTCATGCTTCTCTAAACGTGCCACTGACTAACGTATATTTAAGGCAGTAAAAACTGGACGCCCATTTGGTCCACATAACTAGTCGCAAACATCTTTTGTTCTAAACTCAAACTTTGCCTAAATCTATATTACCAAATCAGTACGAAACCAATCGTCGTCTTGTGCATAAAACCTTTCTTGCCCGAGCAATTTCACCTTAATTTTCTTTTCTACATGGGATTCGGTTACGCATTCCGGTCTCTTAAATTTTTCAAGTGTTTTCGAACCAGCCTTATTGAAACAATATATTTGCTGTAGGTGTACAGCGTTTTAAGACAGCGTACCCCAACTAATTCCGGCAAATGTGAGACAGATCTTTCAGTTTTCCATCACAACACTATAAAGTCCTCAACTGGCCGCCAAAAACAACAGGAACCTAGTATCACCACTTACTCGTACAAAACTCGCGAATAGCTTGAAACCTCAGGCTTTAATCGAAGGGGGTCACTGTGATCAAACTTGAGCAGTATGTGGATTCGATGAGCATTATTTGAATGTGCTCATTTTGCGTGACTTCAAAATTTGTGGTGGACAACTCAAACTGAGAGCAGATTGGGTTTAACTTTTATAAATCAAAAAAGCGGAGGTTGTTTGCAACCTAACACAAGTACGTGTTGCATCCGTTTTTTCTTTCGGAACATTAGATATCACTTTCTTTTTTAGTACTGTTGGAAACACTTTTCGCACAATATGAATTCAATGGAAAATCAAGTGTAGAGATTACTTAATGATGAACTGTATGAAACCCTTCAACCAGATGCTGAGAAGTGTAAAAATCTAGTTTGCAGGACTCACACTAGTCTCTATCTACATTTCGGGCAACGAAAATCTTTTGTGGCTTTTAGTAATCTTGTTATGGAGATGGCTAATCTTGTTCAGTTGATTTTTTATAACGCTTACTGAAATCCAGCTGGATATACACGGTGATAGATTTGATTTGTTTCGGCCATTTGCTCATTACATCTGAATGAATTATAATAAAATAGAAGGTCGATGTAACACACTACCAGAATAGAACGCCATATGGACGGTAAACGAAGGCTATTTAGTGAAGGTCGCTTATTTTGTACATGCAGAGACCTCAAACAGTCCAGCTCATTGTGTTGAATAATGAACAGAGAATGTTAAACCGAATTTCTGAATGCCTGGGAAACAAGGGACTAAAAACGACCATTGGAAACGTGTATATACACCTTACATCACATGTCAGGGTAAACAATCGCGACTGTATTGTCAGCAGATATGGAAATACGTCAGTCGTGGAAAATACCTTTTTCATTTGTGTTTGTGTGTTTTGCACCTTTCAGTGAATGTCTACCAGAAAGCCTCTCAGGCAGAGTGTCACAAATGATCACAAAACTTGTTTTCATATTGCCAACCATTTAACAGTCTTTGTGAACCAGTATAATATAAACGATGAAAATTGCAAGTGTCATGTCTATAGGAGGTCAAATTGTGTCCATTTTGGGACAAATGAAACGAAGCTCTCTACACTCGCTTTTCTCAAGGGAGTATATGTCCAAGCAACGACAATGCTCCAAGTAGCCTGTTACTCTGACATAAAATGAGGCAAACAAAAGACGACGAAATACATTTGAATGCATAAATGAAAATGAACTGTGCGAATCCACAAAAATATCGTTCCGTATGAGTTGACGAGTTAATGCACACTTCTGCAATCTTCAAGAGAACAGCCTAGTCGGAATGTGTGAACTTCGGTACTGACGAGTCAATACGAAATAGTTGCATCTATCAATTTTCGTGTTTCAACTGCTTTGTTCAAACTGATCAATGGAACCAATCGTTTCAAATTTCTAAGGTGACGATTTCCGGCTGAGAGCTGCAGATGACTGTGTCCTGTGGCCAGTACAAGATACAAGATTGCTCGTGAACTCGTCAAGATATCTTTCTACAGTGAATGCATACAAAGGGGTTGATATCCTTATTAGTTCCTCTAGCTCTTAAATAAGAAAAAACTGAAAGTGATAAACAATAACCTGAGACGTATTGCGACTTCCCATATTGAAACTGTTTAAATGCGACCGGCTGGTTTGCGCCAGACACATTACCCTGTTTTATCCGTCGTCAAAAACTTGTCACGTTTTTATCGTATCATTTATAGTATCATCGATCGTACAAAAAGGACCTATATCAGTCGGTTGCGGAAGACACATACGAAGCAAAGCAAAGAACTAACTTCACTGGATCCCAGTGAGTACGTACTGAACTGTTCTTCAGTACAGTTCAATTCACTGCAACTAGAAGAGTTAGCTTTAGGTCCTGATTATAAAATACCATCACATGAGTCTGATCGCATTCGTATTGAAGCCCAGGATTCCTAGTAATTTATTGACGGGTCGCTGATTACATCATTGATGACTCATTGGCAAGCTTCCACAAAATTTAAAATCTTGCATACCAAATCTTTTAACTCCTGTTGTTCCCCTTGAGTCTGCCGAAATCTTACATTTTTTGCACAGGTGAATTGATTTCCAAACGACTAAAGTACTATAGGTTTGCTATCGGGAACTTTATAGGTGGCATCCATATCCCAAAACCAAACGCCAGCTCACCTTTAGAAATGAAACGCATATTGAGTACAACAGTTCTCATATATCCGATGTCTCATGTAGTATCAAAGGTATATATGAATTTTCAGTTACTGCAAATTATTGTTTGGGTCAGTCACTCAGAACCGTGTATTCACGGCTTGATTGTCGTCGATCAGTCAATTAAAGTTATCCAATGCACTTACACAAAACACAGCAACCTATCCATCAGACTGTCAGCGGAAACCATGTTTCGTTACAGTAATCATAACAACGTAACTCACACAAAACCACAGGATCGCTTCCACATCAGTACTCACTAAATGATAGCTCTTCAATAGTAAGTGGTTAGTCGACATCCCCGTTAAACACCCACAGGATGAAAGCTTCTCTACCATGCCCGGTGTACAGAAATGTGCAGTTACGTGGTGAGAGATGATATACAACTGATCTCTCTTTGTACAGTTCTGATTACATCAACAGTTCAGCCAAACATGCTCTGCTCGGTTGTTGCAGTATAGAACAGGTGGGCAGTGAAGATTCTTGAGAGGACGAATAGTCATTACTTAACTATCAAGAAAAGGTAGAACAGTGCGGGTTGACTATAACCTTACGGCTGAGTCACTCCATAGAATACCTCAGGTCTAGAGATAGATGCAACCAACTGTATCAAGCCCTTTTGCGTTAGGCAGACGCTGAAAATCGAAAACCGTTTACTACAAAAAAACACTCTGTCATACATTAGGAATACGAGGTAGAATATGTTTATTGGCCATCCTAGAGATGAAAAATTATTAGCCCCTCGATTTTCTCTCAGTTTAGCTGAGATCCTTCAGGTGAGTAGCTCTTAGTTCTAAAACACTTCCAGTCTGTGAATAAAAACCTAATGAGCTTCTGGTAAGTTCGTTTCAATCAGACCAAAATGTCATGGCTGAAATCTTGTGAGGGATTTGTATCCTACGGATGCCTTCAATGATTGGTCTTATCCAAATCTGGTGCTAGTTATTCGGTGCGCACTAGTTTACGTCTGAGTCAGTTTGGATGTCTGCCGTTCATAGAGTGTACTTCAGTTAGGGTTGAATTCTAGTAGTCAAGCGATTCAAGTTACTGTCGAAGTTTGTAGGACTGAAAGGCTCAAATGTTGGTGAAAATCAGTATAATAGACTTTGTAGTGGACCAAAACAGTATGTGAACTCAGGTGTGAATATGAGGTCAAAATATAATGAAAAGGAAAACAAATAACTCACAATAGTCCGTTGAGAAACGTTGGTTTAATGTTCCACTACACCAAATGAAGATTTCCACCAATGC
>JTDE01001299.1:14049-48715 GCA_014338405.1 Paragonimus skrjabini miyazakii
CAGAGACGATGGGCATTTGCGCAGGTTTGAAGGCCACGATCGATCGATTGCTCTAGCTGTTTCAGTCCAGCTTTCAGCTATAACGGTGGCCTTCGGATTGTCACTCGAATAGCCAACGTCTTGACGCCTGAGAAAAGGCTTGCCTAACTCATCCGGATTTTCGGACGACGATGGCGATCAAAGACCATGCCAATCCAAGTGCATCGTTTGTCTATCCGCAGACAAACGACCGATCTGCCAGAGTAATCCATGTGCGTTCTACGTAATACGAACGTACCCACACACTCATTGCTCATTACGTGTTGCCTTAGCTAATCTGTGTCATTTGTGGTGTCTTAAAGATGCCCGGCTTTCATTGAATTAAAAGATGTGT
Organism: Paragonimus skrjabini miyazakii; assembly: GCA_014338405.1. NCBI lineage: Eukaryota > Metazoa > Platyhelminthes > Trematoda > Plagiorchiida > Troglotrematidae > Paragonimus > Paragonimus skrjabini miyazakii. The sequence goes on from JTDE01001299.1 coordinate 14,423, forward strand.
GACGTTTTCATACGGTCCATTGTGCTCAATATTTCGGACATACGGCCCATATGCAACGAAAATGCGAATGGATTAGCAGTGTTTCTGTTTTTGTCTCCGTAAATTAGTCCATGTTAAGTGAAACGGCGACTCGAGCGACATGATTGTTCACTGCAGCGTATTTCCAACATCTTCGGTAACACGACCAATTGGTAAACTAATTAAACCGTACAATCTGCTATAGTCGGATCATTTAATCTGTATGCCGTCCTAGCGTTTTCACATGGGGTTCACCGATACTTGGGTAAAACTACAATGTGTTCGGATGACGACGTGGCCATAAAATATGAAGTCCCTGAGTGTTCTGCCGAGTAAAGTCAGTAAGTATCGTCTGCCCGACATTGAGACCACTCAGATCGATGGTTAGAAACACTCTAATCTGTCCTAGTCAGTGGTGTGCATTTACCTGCAATGCTGCGCCTATTTAACTCATTTTTCTTTCTCTGTTCTTTTTAATATGTTTCTTAGAGAGCATTCGTCGCCACTGTTGCGGCTTCAGTTACATCATCCATTCAGGCACATAGTCGTGTTATAAGTGAGTTTATGAAAACGCGGCTGTTTTTAAAAGTTCTCGGCTCCTCGTGGCCTTCTTTCTGAAGCATCATGTGGAACTGTTGGTTGTTCACTTAGTTTACCCCAAAAGATATTGCAGTACTCAGAATTAGGGATTTCGAATGGCCCTGGGAATCGTACTTGAACTGAAACATCCCACGCTAGTAATAATGGGAAGACCTCGGATCGGTTGCAGCAAGCAGTTGTTATTCATGACACAAGAACCCGCATACATCAGTATTGGAGAAATTAGGGTCTGTCATTGGCTGAGCATAATCACACATGTAAATTAACAAGCTGATTGGTGCAACACAGAACAAGAAACTTAGCGAATAACAGAAGCTGTTCGTCCAATCCTGATGTGATATCTTAACGCAACGTTTGAATTGGTGCCTTGTTAGGTCTACTGTGACGGGGTTTGGATAAGCGCTAATTCGAGTCGATTTGCACCACATATACCTGACTATAATGGCGCGGCTGTTAAAGGACTTCTTATTTTTCACCTCCTCTCATGGACGGGCAGCAGAATTATTTCAGTACACCCTGCCCAGTATTAAAAGCAGCATGATGGTTCGTATATTGTTCGCTCCATACTTGCCTGTTGCCTCGGAACCCCTTTGCTCATGTGCAATCTGATTTTCGGAAGTATCTTTCGCGTATAATAGCACTACTGCTAGTCACTGACTAGAAATCGAATACAATTGATCAGGGTGACGGTGTTGGCTTCGTCATCCTCCTCGACAGCAACACATCAATGGTTGACACGATTGCTTGACTGCCGTACAACCACGAGAAACGAAGAAATACATGCTCCAGTTTCTATTTTCGGCAGGGTTCTCGATGAAGTTTTTCGGAAGGTTTTACTGATAAAGCTCGTCCGTTGCTCTGTCCTTTAAACTCTTTCACGCTACTGTATACACCAAACTAGTATCTTCAGGATTAGATAATTGGTGAAAACATGAGGAACTATGACGGGAATTGGGAGATACCGAAGTTGCTGAAAACTTAGGAATGATGCTGATGTGTCTTTAGATCGACTACACAATGTACAGCTCTATGACATAAGGTCAACGAAGCACTGTTTTGAGTGATAATGGTCGAGTTTCCCCGGAGGTTTGATGTTCCATTATTCTTGTATTTACCTTTTATCGACCCATTTAACTTGTCGCGGCCAGACATACTTGCCGTCTCTAAATAGGGTTACCCATTGGCGGTAGAGCGGAGGTTGGGGTTGTGGAACCGGCAGTAAATGCGGATGTTCACTTACCCGGAGAGAATTAACAGACTAAATCATTTCACTTTATCTCTTAGGAGATTGGCAGGAGACTCAATAGAAACGTTAAGATTGTTACATAGACACCGAAGCAGGACGGTTCTTCACCCGCACAACCTTCTTTGCATCTACAGGGCATAAAGTCATACATTCTATTTCGTGCGTCGTAGATCGAATTTTCTGAAATTGGGTGCTTCTAATGTACCTCCATGTCTTAAGTAAGTGTAAACACTTATACATTGAGGAGTTCTACGTACGGCTAGGGCCAGTCGAATCAAACCTGGTCTCCTGTGATAACAGCTTTTCTCACGTACGCCAGTGACTTAAAGCGAAAGCGTAATGGTTCACAGATTATGTTAACCTAATAGGGTATTCAGTAAAAAACTTCATGCAACAGAACTGACGAATTTATAAGTGGAATGAACAGTAAGATTTATAACTTAATCCTGCCGAGTATAGTCAACTACTAGGAGCTGTTATAAAAGGCACGCAGACTCATATGGGAACGGAGTGGTTCCACTTGTAGGGGGTTTTGGGATCCAATTCATTTCAAACTTTAAAACGTCAGACTGGTGCATAGAGGCAAGTCAAAAGTCACGCGACTCTGTATCAGTTCGACAAGACAGTAACATGGAGAGAATTTGTGTTTCCTGTGCATCTGTACGAGGCCTACGTACTACCACATTCTTAACAGTACGCACAGGTTGGCCTAACAAAATGTGACCAAACTCTGCAAAGAGTTCAGCTCCGACCCACTCAAAGGAATGGATGACAGAGGAACTTTGGCCTCCCTTTGCTTGAGGAAGTCTCAGAAAGAGTAACGTTGTAAAGGTTTTCACTCTTGAGAAGTCTAAAACCATAAGGAAGCATCCGTCTGGACGCAGCAGTTACTCAGTACTTCGGAGGCGTAGCATGATGCAGGTTGTTTCGAGCCGAAACAAGTGTTCGGGCTCATTTTTCACGTAGAACGGTAAACGTCTGGAATACATTGCCATCCTGAAGTGGTAATAGCCAACACTACAACCGACTTCAAATATAAACTTGATAACTGTTAGTTGGATGCTTCCCGGAGATAATGTGAGAGGCTGTTCTAATCTATTGATGAAACATGTCTAGTTCTCATTGCAAATGTCATTCAGACACTTCTGATGGATAACCCTGAGAAAAACGGAATCCTAACCTTTATCTCCAATTTCTTCCCAAGGTTTTGAAATCCGTGCGTTTTCGCGACTCTAAGATTGAAATCCAAAACACTCTTTACGATGTCCCTGGTCGGCTGGTTGTTTTTGGGGTCGGAAAAGCAGCTCTAGGAATGTTAAGGTAATGTCATATATCTTCTTACTAAAAATATTGCATTTTAGAGCCGTTTTCAATGTTCTTGGAGCCCGGATTGATTCTGCGATTGGCTGTGTCCCTCAGCCTACTGAGAATGAGTTATCGGATGAAGGATTGTGAGTTGCCTTTGTAATACGAATGGTTCCTGTAAATTGCCAAATGTTTTGCTAATTTTAAGTGCACTTTCTAACTTGTATACCAGACTTGTAGTTTGATTGTGAGTTATTAGGTCATCGGTACACAGTATTATTTCAGATGACCCGATCGACGATAAAGGCGTCTGAACAAGTAACGGTAATTTAACTCATTTGCATGGTCACTCTAACGAACTGACGTCTGATCCGATAAAGTGTTATTGTGGGCACCACGGTCAACCATCCTCTGACTTACAGTCCGTTGTACCACTCTTCTTGGTTCGTGACAGTATGCGATCATTACCGCGAAAGTATACATGACCGTTTATTTGAAATTGTGATAGATTGTATAACGGACAACTTAAGATAGGTTTAATATTAGACTTGTTTTTGACCACTGTTAGAGGTATATAATTTCGTTAATTTTATTAACCGTTCATGTGGGATGACTCACTTAACCTTACAGCAGCTGTATTGTTCGGAACTATCTCAAAATAGGAAACTGGTTGAGAACGTAAATTTTCAAATGTATGTCTTTCTTCGCATTTAAAAGTCACTAATGCGAATCCCTTCGTCTTTCTTGAAATATAAACTTTTACCGGTTGTTGCTTCTAGGATCGCTGGCCGAATGGATGTAAGGTTTACTAGTAACACGAAGACTACGCGGTTCGCATTCCATACTGACTATTCATGCTCCACACGACGCGAACTTCATCACCGGCTCCTGTCACATTTCCATGACCGTACTCTGGGAAGCATCAAGACGTGCATTCTGTGGATTAGCATAAAAATACGGTCCCCATTGCTAATCCAACCACCGTCCCGCAGACAAACATGAAGTGGGATATTAAGTCCCAAGCTGCCGAACACTCCCGGTGGTTTTCCTGTTTGGCCCAAACATCAATAACCCAACTGCAGTCCGACAGCGAGGTCTTTTTACACAAGGATGAACTGCTACTAATTGCCCGCGGCATTCATGCGGGCATTTTCACAATGATACTGGCAAAATAACTGCTAAACATGCACGCCTCACAAGTTTTTTCGTAATCTTGGCGATTGGTCACGCGATGACATGCTTCTGTCGCAACGGGAACGTACCTGGAAGCAGATACGGGAAGCTAACTACGCTGCGATTCAAACCCTGTGCCACCAGCCAAAGGAACATGCTGCCTTTGTTCTTCTTTCTGGAGAACTGCCTACAAGACGAACCGCGGCTTCCCGCATAATTCTAACGAGTACTGGTCCGTGGTCTTATCGATTCACCCGCACATTGATGAGTGAACACCACGTACGATTCTGCCTCCTGACTGGTCCTTGGTCGACTCGACCATTCGAGAGGAGGTTTCCCGAACCCAGAGCAGGAAAATACCGCTCTTGGTTTGGACAAATTGTTGCCTAAACATTTGAAGCGTATAAAAGCTGATGCCTTGGCCGATTATTTCAGCCTCTTTCTGCTAACTGAAGGTTGTCCAACTCATCTGTGCCACTCCCACATCACCCTTGTTCCGAAACCTAATAATTCTTTCTCTCCCAGCGAGTTGAGACCTATTACTGTATCCTCAGCGTTGATACGCTGACCGTTGGAATACGCGTTTGCAGCTACCCGCTCCTCCATTCGCGTTTCTACACCGTAACGGTTACCTCGAAGCGATCGCACTGCTCCATGCACTGCTCCGGAACTTATGCACCACGTCTTCCAGCCTTTGTGCGGCCTGTATTGACGTGTTCAAGGTGTTCGATTCTATCTCGCAGGACTCAAATATCAGATCGGCCTAAGCTTTCGGTGCTCCTCCACCTCTGACACACGGCGTTACGGGTTCTTATCAGAACGTAGTAGTCACGCTTGAAGACTCCATCCTCCGGTCCCAGCGTGGAATTCCCTGGGGTGACCCGCTGTCGCCTCTGCTGTTCATCGTGGCAGTGGATGAGTTGTTGGCTCTATCTACACCGGAACTTTGCTACCAGTCCCACGATGCACTAGTTAGCAGTTTAGCCTATGTCGGCGATCTGATTCTCCTGGCTGAGAATCCGACGCATCTCTCCGGGAAGCCTGCAACCGCCGCTAGTGCTGTGACCTTATGTGGACTGAAGGTTGACATGCGAAAGACTAAACTCATAGTCATCTGTGGCGACTATAAGCACAACGCAACAGCGATAGCTGACGAGCCTACTAATTTTGGCTCGGACATTATCCACTCACGAAGCTTCTCTGAAACAGCGACTTATCTCGGTATCCCGTTCACCTGGAAGGGTAAAGCATCCACCGATTGCAACTTCATACGATGCTGGATGAAACAAACGCATGGTCAGAGACCTGGCGAAAAGAGTGCGCAATCCGGGCTACGCAGTCTTCGAGGAGCCTATCACACATTTATGGGAGGAACGTGGCGTTGATTATTGTCACACTTCTGCCGGTTGTCTCACTCTGAAGGACACCTCCTCGTCCCGATTCGTGGGCCTTTATTATGATAATACCCATGTGCCCTGAAGACCATTTGAGTTTTAGAGACTTCTGTTCTCGTTTCTTCCTATCGGTACCATTTCACACAAGTAATTTCCATCTTTTAACTGGAATTGTTAAAATTTGCTACTGTGGTGGAAGGATTTGTCAGTTATTCAGTGTTGTTAACCATAAAGCGCTCTATAGTTGATAGACGGCATGCTTTGGATTTCCGTTTTTTTTCTGTAAAATTTTTGTTGATTAATTTTAGTATCGCCGCTTGCCCTTCTTTCGAATGTGACTGTGTAAACCGGTCTTTAAAAAAAACGATGAATGTGAACTTTTGCCGAGTGGATGTAGGGTCTACCAGTAACACGAACGCTACTCGGTTCGCATTCTGTGCGAATTACTCCCGCCTAATAAGTTCACATAAGAACGGAACTGGTCATGATTTATTGATTAGGTAGAGAGGATCATGACACACTACATGGCTGAAGTGTGGCCTGATTTACTTGACAAAATTTTTCACGTTTCGATTATTTATGCGATCTAAACAGAGATACCCTAAATCTGAAAGGTGACTAGTAACAATGTTCAGTCTGCAGAACTGATGCTATCAGACGACGGATGAGCACGATTGGTCGATTTTTGATAATGTGATTCACCCTCGTTGTCAATTCGTTCCTCATTTTCCAGAAGCATGACTAATGAAATACAGATTCCCGAGATTTCTCACCCCAATTAGTGGATCGAAGTGTCTTAAGCGATACTTTACATTTTTCTCAGTTGACGGCTTTGGATGATTTGCTGTTTCAGGCAGTCTCGGATTGAATATCCCCTATCAGCAGCAGAGTTAAATTCCTTGACGCGTATAATTGTCTTTATACTAATTGATCGTCACCCACAAGCGAAAGTGATTGAACGTTCACAATCATAATTCGGTCGTGCCCAATTTGAAGTCGGTGAAGCAGTGTTCAACACGTTTGCCTCATGAAGGCGTGGCCGGAGCTCTAGTCCCGGCCGTGGCAAGGATATGCACTAATGACAAGCTCTAATGAGAGCGAAACTCGAGTCTAGTGTTTCTTTTCGAAAGGGTACTTGGTTGACTTCAAGTTGAACATCGCTCACAATTGATCGCAGTCTTGGCATTCAGATAAACTGTTGAGTCAGCCTCTTTCTAAAAAAGCATTAAACTATGTTTACTCCCGTCAGTCGTGCGTATCAGTGGGAATTCTGGGATTAGAACTCCGGTTGCGCTTTCATGAGGCAACCGTGTTGACCACAGCGCCGCTGACCTCACACTAGACTCAACCATTCCCGCTTATGGCCCGCGGCGAAAATTGACTAATTTTCCGTCTGTTATAAAATTTATGTTCCAACCAAGGTAATTAGTCACGGATTTTTAATACGACTTAGAGCATATGTTGAATAGCACTTAACAACCTTGGATGCCAATTCTATCGTAATTCGTGTTATACAATGTACGCTCCGGGGAGGGGTGCCACATCTTTAGATCTAGGTTTTCTGTTGTTTTTCTTTGCATCCACCCTCGTTTGTTGTCAGGTCGTTCATATACAAGGCGCATGCATACAGAGAACTATATGAGTATTGTTTGCTTTGAATGCGAGCTCGTTGTCGCCACACAGCACGGATGGCCATCATAGAGACCACATGCCTGTCACCTGATTTGCCCGATTCTAAGCTATGGTCATCACGACCACGCATGCGATCTGGTTAGGACGTATACTTCAGTTGGCTCTGAACAGAGACAGATGGTCATTTAATATGCTAGACAGGTGCTCATACTGTCACAGCTGCTGTGTTGAATAGTTCCGTAATTAATTTACTTCACTTTCTCGCACTAATTATTTTACGTTTGAACACGATCCACTTGGTATAAAAGTCAGATTTCGGTATTTATCTCCCATGGGTTGTCTTCGAGACATGCTACTACAGGATCACACATTTTGTATGAGCTACGTAATAATCGCAAACCATGGCCACGATAACTGGTTCCATGAAGTCGATTTAAAATCAAAAGATACGATTGCGGTTAGTTTGAAAGTCTCGGAATCCGCATACAGAACAGTGAACCTTGCCCGTCGAGTCCGAGTAAACACATCGCCAAACCCAGTAATGACTGCATAACACAATGACCACAGTGATTAACGTTTCTGAGATTGCCGTCAATACAAACACTTAACGACTGCAAATTAATGTGCAATGTATTTCAACAATATTTTGGTATGTAACTTTTCAAGGAATACAGTTTTGGTATCTGAATTTTCAGACAAGACACTGCTTAGTCTTAAGATTACGCGCTTGAATACTTTTATTTGTAACGATGTTTCGGCCGTGCGTTTATCAGAAATCTGGAAATGCACCAATGCAGTTTGCTTACTTTAATATCCAAATTATCAAGCAAGTTTACTCATCCATGATACCTCGACAGAATGTTAAGAAACAGAGAAAATTCTTAAAAATCTACTATCTTTTGGTCAGGATCGTCGTCCATTTATAATGTCATCTTGTGCAAACAAAAATTTAGCGATGCTCGCAGCATTATTTCCCCAATTTGCACCACCATAGTTGAATGATGAGGGTGGACATTCCATACACCAAGAAAGATTCCCGAAGAGGCCCCATTAGCTGACTGACTATTATAGACCTACGTCCAACCCACCGTGATAACAATTGGTTGGCTTAACGCGTTACCGATCAGCAAATGTTCTCAAAGAATGTTGACGACCTTCAGATTCTTGAAGACTTGGGCTTTCATTAAGTCTCTAACTAAACTACTCAGTATTAAGGAACTACACTGTAGAACTTACTCATTTGTTTTTGCAAACAGTTGCAAGGCTGGATATTTGGGTAACTGGCTTACCAGTCGATCTGTTTTACGGTATTCCAGAAAGTATGTTCGTTTTACATAGTCTACTCGAACGTTGCAAATGAGCAATGTGTTACCAGGACCGGTTTATTCTAAATGTTAATTTTTAATCAGTTACCAATGACAACCTTTTCTTCGCATGTTAATATTCACTTTGTTGAAGTTTTATTGATATTGTCGAGCTGTTTCTGTTCGAGTCATGCGCTGTTGGGCGTTGGCGAAGATTTGCACAACTCAAGAATCCGCCTTTTTTATGGATCTCGTACAAACCTTCCGAACGAGAAAGTGGTTCAAGCCTCTGTATTGATGTATCAAACAGCGGTGTCTCTGGGAGTTAACGATCTACTTTTAGTCTGTCTAACTGGTGGTGGTTCGGCTCTGCTTACTCTGCCTAAGCGTTTTCATGGAGGTAAGCCTTCTGAATAATGCTAGTTATGATCTAAGGCCGCTTGCCGCTGACTGACGTCATCACAACCACCAAACTGGTTTCTTCTGCAGGTGCTGACATTTCTGAAGTAAATTCCGTTTGTCGGTGACCTACAGACATCATTTTCCTAGCTGAATGCAGTTCGGAGTTGCCTGGATGAATTGAAGGCTGGTGGACTAGCCTCCTTGGCCTATCCGGCTCAGGTAAGTGACTTTATCGTTCCTCTTCTTGCTCTTAAGTAGATTTTTCTTAGGATTTAAAACACAGAAAGTAAACTGGCTAATTTAGATTTTGCGTAAAATTCGAACGAATTCATTATCACTACCGAGTCTGTTTTCCTAAGTAGTTAGGTGGACTAAATTGTATGCACTAGATACTTGAATAAACTAACTTCTCGGTACCGTACTACATAATCATTTATAACGGACACCTACTATCGCGATGGTGCCACATGAGATCTGCGCTCGTTGACGCTTACTACGCTCATTGGCCGTACTCATAAACATGAAGCAGTCGACTAACGTTTTTCGCATTATTAATAAATCTGCTTTGAGTCTTATGTTTAATAGCTGTTTGATTAACATTCTAGAGGTCCTAAACAGAGCCTTAGTTTCCGGTATCATTCACAAAAACCTTATGGATCAGAGGATGCTGAGAAAGCTTATGTACACCTGGATCTGTATTGAACGGTTTAGGAAGAAATGATAAATCGGAAGAGTGCTTCAGTTTCAGGGGGGTAAACAACAGAGAGATATTGTGAAAGAGAAAGTCGAGGATAATAAGTGTGGTAAAAGTCCAACAACTGACTATCAAGCATACAACAGACGCACTGCAACATACAACAGGTGTACAGCCACAACAATGAAGAATAGAGGACATTGTCATTTTGCCGCAGTGATTGTGGTGGACGAGTTATCTGAATGCTCAATTTGGTGCGCAAAGTATATACGTCGAGTCTGCAATTGAATTCAATTGCCAATCACGCAGTTACAACGATTTCTGCTACGTTGTTCGTTGTGGTGGGCGCATCTGAATGTTGAAAGAGTGTTCTTTGCAATGTTTTTTTTTGTCGAGCTTGAAAATTGCGCAGTTTGAACACATCAACCATTAGTGACATTAGGAATTAACAAGTCGATACGAACTACGCACTACAGATATCTTATGATGACATTTTGTATGATCAAAATAACCATTACTATACACTTGTCTTAGCAGTTCAATTTTTCGACTCATCATTGGTAGACTGATAATAATCCATAGTTGGTGGGTTTGAAACAGTTAACCATCAATGAAGTATACCTTCAAGGTTGAATGATACACGTGGGTTGAATCTTTTCGTTTACAGGTTGTCTGTTTGATAATCTCGGACGTTATCGGTGATCCGATACAATACATCGCTAGCGGACCTACACACATTGACCCACGATTTTCCGCATCTGTTCGTATTAACCGATGTCTTGGAGTGCTTCAGCGATATGACCTGCTGAACGAAGTAAATTCTCACCGTATTTGCGTTTATCTCTAGCAATTTTAATACCCTGATAATCATACTTCAAACCGCCTAAAAACATCGCTTTTCATTTATTTTATAATTGCGATTTTACTGTTTCATTGGGTCTAGAGTCACACATCAATCCTTCAAAATAAACTGGAGACAATTCAGTGATCTTGACGAATACTACATCTAGGCTAGCTAGAATTCCTTTGTCATAACAGCCAGCCCAAATGCATGGTGACACGCCTGTTGGTGAACACCTAAGTACTAACCGTGTACGGCTCTCCGTGCCAGAAGTTAGCAGGCACAACTTGCATTTTGTAGGCTAAGAATTTGAATATAAAAAAGCTTGATGGTATTGAGTAGGTCAATTACACTTGCCATCCTTTGTCAGGATTGTATTTGGGAGACATCGGGGTTCATGTGTAGCTGGTGTGAAGACACTGTAGTGGCTCATTTATCCAGATAATTAACTCAGGATAGTCATGTTGGTTGGTGACTACATCTGGCGAATTAACTCGACATTTGCTAAATTGAGATGATGCGTACGGTCGTCAGTCACGAAATGATCGTTTGAATGAGCACATGGAACTATTTCGCCTTTTCGTTCGAATACGTAATCCGAAATATCCCTAGCGAATCAGAACGTTGTCCAATAATTGCAGTAAGTCGGTCAGATTCGTGCTCGTGGTATTGATTTTGTTGAAGTACGCAGCATCTTTTAGTTAATCGCGATTTTCTAGAGGAATGCTGGCATTGTTTTTGCTCCTGAAGTTAGTCCATTGTACTGATATCCGTAACAATGTACGTTGGTCGCGAGGATTTGTTTAGAGTCCTTTTCGGCTTTTAAGTGCATATAAACACCCACTAAGTCGACTTTAACGAAAAATCGTTCGCCGATGGGCTAGGACAAGAGGTCCGCGGGCGTCAGATGAGGCTTTTAGTGGAACTCCAACGAAATATCGGATCTTGTTGAGAAGTTTGCAATACTGCCTATAGAGTGGTTGAACATAATGAAGATTGTCTGTGATAATATGTTTACCGACTGTAAGATTCCTAACTGTTGTAACCGATTCAGTTTTTGTCTGGGCAACGCTTGAATCTGGCCTCCGTTATCAGATGATTTTGCTTCTGGACGCAAAGTCCGTTATATCTTACAGTAACCCGGGTTATCATCGAACACTATTGCATGATGAGAACGAAGATGATCGATCAGCTTCACGTACACAATTCAGTATCGTAGTTTTGGATACGGAACGCACCGCCAGATGGTCCCATCTTTGACCAGAAACAGATCACACCAAGCAGACTGAGATTAACACTGTCGGTAGCGAATATGGTATAGCATATCTACCAGTTCTTGAATAACTGTCTGTGATTGAATTCACTGGAGATGTAATTCATCACCGGAAGTAGTTAACGTGACGTGCTTTGCTGCCTTCGACGCCTGTCCGATGCGTGTCATGTCGAAAGAAAAACAATAATAATGTCTGAAACTGTACAATCACAATCAATTGAGAATATCATCCATTTTGATCATAAGGCATTCATAGCGAAAAACGAGGTTGAGTTTGAATGTAATTAGAACGCCAAAACTCGAGACAGTCAACTGCACACATACAGTTTGCATAGAATTTCGGGGGTTTTGATTGTTTAAATTGAGCACCACCCACATTCGATCACAGTTCTTGGATCCAGATAAGCCGTTCAGCTGGCCCGCTTCGACGGATAGCACTAGAATCGGGTTTCGTTCTTATTAAGACTCATCAGTATTGTAAATCCTTGTCCGAGCCGGAATTTGCACTCCGACTCTCGTGTTTGTGAGACTATCCTATTAAGCACAACGGCAGTAACTTCATAATAGACGTGGCCGATCGATTATATCCAGACGCTCAACTGCAACCTTGTGTGAATCGTGTTCAGATTGCCCGATCATCTCAAGAAGAGACAATAACTGCTGTTAACTCCGATCGAAAACTTCACGATCAGAAACTTCTCAGTTAGGTTGAAGTCACGTACTTCATTGAATCACTCGAGCAATACTTATAGTTTGCGTTGAATTCGGGGGATTTTGACTACTTCAAGTTGAACGCCACTCATATTCGACTACAGTTCTTGCATTCAGATACGCCATTCGGCCGGCTCACTTCGTAAGAATGAACTCTAATAAGAGCGAAACTCGAGTCTAGTGCTTCCTTCCGAAGCGGGCCAGCCGAATAGTTTATTCAGATGCAAGGACTGTGATCGAATGTTGGTGGTGTTCAGTTAGAAACAATCAAAAACCCCGAAATCCACTGCGGACTATGTACGCATACAGCCAAAAATCTTCTCAGCCTCATACCAACTAAGGAACACCGATAAAGAATGGGTTGGCGAGATTGCTATCAACGTTCAGTCGGGCCAGCACGACCAGACATCGCGTACGCACGGAACGCACGCCACACACACGCAATGAATTTTGGTAAGCGATTGCTGGAAAAACACGATGTTGGGCAAAATAGGCACTGAATTTTGACAAGAAAAAAACATTTATTCGTGAGTGATGCGTTTCAAAGAGCGTGGCAATACCAAACCTCTATGAAAATAATCTGTTTAAGATGACCGCTTTGTACCACAAGTTCCCCGTCACGATGATACAGAATGAAGTTCGATGTTTATGATCAAGTAATTCCATTGCACATGGCTGCTCTTTATCGTCCGTTTCATTCATTCTTTTCTGTATATCTCCGTCGGCAGGATTGCACGTATAGAACGCTGAGATCGAATCCGTTATTGTCATATGCGTAATGACACCAAACTTAGTTCAGTGGGAGTGTGATCGGGTACAGTTATTTAGTTTTACCACCGTCCAGAGGTATTTATGTTGTATGTTAGTAGCTGTTTCGGGTGGTCTGCTTCAACAGAGGTGGCTGAAAGTGGCGCGCTTCTCGAAACCTGTTATCCGTGAAAGTGCCATACCTTCCGGAACTCTGAGCGGGTGAGCAAATGAGCACACCACGCTGGTGAGGAGTGTACACGCATTTCCAATAAAGTCGCTCGGCCCAGTGCTTTGGCGACCACAGTCCACGATCAATAACAGTGGGCTGTTCGCAAACTCCTCTGTAACCACTTCGACGCTTGAAATGCAACGTTAGACTGAGAACCAACATGCGCCAGTGAGTGTAAATGGACAATGCGATATTCCTTTAACGGACTGTACCATCACGATAGTTTTTTCATCAACCGACAGATAATGAAAAGCTGCATTCATAAACAAAGCAGATTTACAAATCACCAAAAGACTGATCAGTACCTAACAATTTTTCCATAGAATCTGAGACACGTGGTACTGTGCTTTTAGGTTTATCGCGCCATTTGTGGACTTAGACGCGACGTATCATAGCCATGTTGTGAAAACTGAGCCTCGCTTGGCACCTCAGTTTTTGTGGCCTCGTCGTTCCGCTTCCTATCAACACGTCTTATTTAGTCACTTTACCTGTGATAAAGGCAACTTGTCGCGTTATCGAGATCGACGTGGACGGCACGTTCAAAAACGTTGTCCAGGTTGAAGTGCCTTGTTCTCTGGGAACCTGTTTCGTCCTGAAAAACGATATATCCGTTTAGTTCTGGTCGATACGATTAATTTCTCGTCAGTTTCAGTTAGGGGATTACGAACTAGGATAACATGTTGATAAAAGTGAGTACTGGGCGTAACACACCCTTTAAAAGTCTTGTGTTTGTTCACAAACTGAATTCTCTAGGACTGTACTGACTGGAAGCGTGGATGCTTCTGCTGACGGTTCAGAATCGATACTTTCATTTCACCGAAGACGTCGGATTCGTGGGGCTTGTGACGATCAATTCGGTCTGTGTTCGTGTTATTTTGAATTCCGCTTTTCTCAGTTCAGTTTTTTCCGAACACCAACCGCACACAACTTGATCTGAACCAGTTCATCATGCTGGAACCAGATAGCACTTTTGGAACTCATGTAAGTGAATAGCGTGACAAGGGAACATAATCCTGAACTGCCTTTTATTCATACCGCCTGTGGCAAGAATGTGGGAGATCACTGGAGACAAAGCACTAGGGTACAAGGCTTACGGACACGCGATCGGTTACGTATAGATCAGTTCGAAGGCTGAGGAAAAAATTCGTTGTAACGGGCAATGTCCGTGACCTGCAAAGTTGTCGATAACGTATATAAATAGATGACGTATATAAATAGATTACTGTTATGCTAGTTCTGTTCTGTGACGTGAGGCTATCTTGAACATTGGATCTACAGAGAACGTCCGGAAACCTTGGGGAAACTCAAAGTGGGCTTAATTTCGGAATGCAGTGCAATCTGCTAGATTACTTTGCAACGTGTGCTGTCGTCATGTCAAAGGAGAACGTTCAAGGAAAACGAAGGGTAACATTTTCACCATCTCGTGAATTTATGGTTTATTTACTACTGTGGCGAAAAGGCGTTCCATCAAGCACAATTTTTATTGTCCAACTCGCTGGTTGCCATGCTACGCGTTTGTGTATTAGAATTCCGATCAGACCAAGTGGTGTACGGCTGTTCCTACACGGCGGAATACTGCCTGGTTTAGGATGACTTCATCCGTAAACCAGTTCAAGATTACGACGCTGCAACAGCAGACCCAGTTTGCGGCGTCAAAGTTGAAACAATTGGATGCTTTAATACTCCACTCCAACTCGCAGTCCTACACGGCAATCGACCCGACTCTGCTCACATCGCGAACGACATTAACTAATGGATTTCCAGCGTTACATTCGAATCGTAATGAAGATTAGAGGTTGTATTTATAGCTGAATCTAGCTCGTACGATATCGTTTGGAAGTTCAAGCCTGTCCGGAAGCTCAGTGCGTGTGAACATGCAAAGTATGCTGATTTCATCCTATCGAAATGCCTTTGCGACGGTGAAGCTGCTGTTGGAGATGTTTGGTGCAGCAGTCACATTCACCACAAGATGCCAGTGTCTCATACCGGTAAATAACAAGGTGGACCATTATGCTTCACTTATCAACAGTCAACTGTTAGCACGTACACGGCTTAGACCCAAATGCGTGGCGAAAACCAATTCAAATGCCTTAGCTATGTGTGCCTCCAATTTGACGTCACCGGGCACGAGTCGTGTGCCAATAAGTGTGACCTTGGACAAGCCGCCTACCGCTTGTTGGAAATGTGGCGAGCGACGCTATACTTGTCTTTGCCCATTCAAATAGCACATCTGTCAATCAACAGAGCTACAAGGAAAGCCGTTACCAGTCCGGTGTGCCGTCCACGTCCAGCTGACCGCACGCAAACCAGACGAAACGCCGGACTCAGAGGCATTTTTTAAAGTCGTCATACGTTTTGGCCAAGTTGAAGGTCAATGTTGCCAATCGTCGAAAGTTTGTCACCGTTGGCATCAATGGTACACTGGCAGAGATACAACTTGACATGGCCTCATACATTACACTTCTATCTAAGCGTGCTTATATATTCGGGTGACTATGGACTACACGCAAGAAATGACCTTACTTCCATGGATCGAACTGATTGCACAACGCCTACCAGCATTCATGCAAATTGCTAGAATGGTTTGACATTTCGTTTATGAAGTGTTAACAAACGTACGTCTTTACAGCACACGTAAAACTATTCTGGCTTCCAAATCGAAGAAAATTCCACCAAGTACAGCCCTTTCTCTGTTGATGTTCCCATTGAAGCTGGTCTATCCATCTTGTACATTTCTGTTAGAACATCACTCATAGTGGATCACGACACTGATATTCTAATGCCTTTTTAGCTGGCCGATTTAAACAAAACATACTAAGCTGACCTTTACTCTTGGTAGAACTCGTCAGTAGTGCAGGCCTAAACTATATCTGGAGAACTCGTGTCGATGGCTGTTGACAAGGTCTTATCAAATCGTCGCATATGGACGTGAAGTTATTAAAATTCGCGTGTAATTATCATCACTAACATCTAGTTGGAAACGCACGCAAATTTAGCTGTGACATCAGTTTATACTGTGAAACCGTCGCACTCAAATCGGGTGTTCTAGCCCCTATAGCGCGCATTCCCATGAAGTAACAATACTTGGTATATGCTACTGCCGCTACTCGCATGATGCAGCCTTCCTAAAACTTTTTTTTCGGTCTTAGCTACCCCAAATTATTCAAGCATTTCTAAGGGCAGAACAATCAACCCCGCCAGCGGACGATACAAGAACGCACAGGGTGCATAACTGGATCATCGGTAACAATAGTGTGGCGTTGAATACCGCATCATCCATCTTCGGAAGTTCAAAGCCTCAAGCTTTTAATCTTTCTGTAATGGATGCTGATGCGACTAATGCGTACTGTCCAGCAGACATGACATTTCGGCAAACCAGGTATGTATATTCCGGCAACTGTCAGTCCATCTCCATAGATCAATTTTTCCCGTTGTGTTGACAAACACCTTTCACGGCGACGCCGGTGAAAAAGGACGAATATTCGCAGAACTGCTCTGGTGCACTGCTTCATATCTCGCATTCACACACACAGGAGATTGTGTAAGTTAATTTTATTTTGATCTGATCCTTAGTTTACTTTTATACCTATCACATCCTATTCACGAATTATACGAAGTTTTTGTGTACTTTGATGCCTGTAAAAAGAACTTCACATTCGCGCATTCATAACGTGTTGCTTGTTTCTTACTTGCCGCCCCCTCTGTTTACCGTCAGAAGGAAATAACGCCAACGGAACAAAAAATGGCAGATTTAGTTGCGGGGCTGACAGACGACACTATTAACATCGAACCAATTCGTGAAGCTTGCCTGAAAGCCGTCTCTAACGGCAAAAGTGAATGCGGATCTGACGAAAAAATCGGAATTTGTCTTCTCCTCGGTGGGGAAGCCACGGTAACCGTCCCATCAGTCAGGCTCGACACAACCCCACTAGGAGGTCGTTGTAGTCACTTCGCCTTGACGGCTGCAGTACGCTGGTACGAACTAAGACAACATGAATATGAAATACAGAAGTTCCACAAAATTGGTCTGCTAGCAGGGGCCTCAGACGGTTTGGATGGACCAACAGCGTGTGGTGGTGGCGTCTGGGTGAGTGCCTTACCCCGACCAACTATAAACTCAGCGGACCTCTATGGCAGTGCTCTTCAAAATCTTGAACACTGCAACTCCTACGGATTTTTTAAAGAGTATGATGCTGATGCAATCCTTCCCGCGAAGCTAACTAACACAAACGTTATGGATTTAATAATCGGTATCGCAGTAGTGAATCAATAGGTTATAGTGCTATTTTATTAGTCAAACCTACTGCTTTCAGTCTATTGGAGCTATGAAGAAATACTGGTGATAATAAATTATAACCGTTTTTTTTGCATATGTGTACAGTGGATGAAACGCCTTCATTTTTATGAATCATCTGTCCGGCGGAACCTCATCCTCTTCATCCTCAAAGGAAGATATTTCACCTTCTTCAACAGTATTCATAGGCTGAGGATCTGCTTCTGTCTTGCCGCAAATGTTCTCGTATTTTGCGGAGTTGCCCGAAACGGAATACTCGACAGATGTAAATTCCGGCCGAAACTGCCCGAGTTCGTTAACAGATCCTGATTGGGGCTTTCGCAGGCGCCGTGCTTGTCGGCGACGACTGAATAACAAGATCGTAAAGAAACACGGTAACTAATGCAATTCTTTCAGACAAAAGGGCCAGAATAATAGGTTTACTGGATATGCAGTAAGGGTTTTGCGATCAAAGCATGTTGCAGGTACAATCGCCCTCCAACTGAACATTCGTAAAGAACTGAGCTCCATTATTACAGACCTCCAGACGTCTAGATTTATCAGATCATAAGAACTTCGCGGGTTTTAACTCCTAGTTATATGCTTACTTAGGTTGGCTATACCAGGTTGATTACACCAAGAAAGAGGAATAATAATGGTGCAAACCTCTCATTAGTTTAGACAGGATTAATCACATACATCTGAATAAGCATAACGCGATACTGAATGAACCCGGCAAAAGCGGTAGGGATCATATTAGACGTGTTATATCAGTCAATTCTCTGAACGACCTCGTGAACACACGCACATACACAGAAGGCAGTGACTGAGCCTGATGATTGGCTGTTACACAATCAATCGCAAATGCACAGAACAACCACATTATGGAATCAGTTTCCTAATAGTGTTATCAGCCTAACGATTTGACTGAAAAATTGACTTAACATAAGTTACCCATGGGGACCGAAAGGTTGGAATTGAAAATATTATTTTTCTCAATTCCGCTGCGTTGTTGACCTTTTGATTAACTTAATTATCACCACGTGGCACACACTAAATCCAATTTCATCACAATCAGTTTTCGTTCAGATAGTCTAAAATAACCAAATTAAAAATGTTAGAACATGAAGTGCTACATTAGACATGACGTTATTTTCAAACATAAAAAGCGGTTCGCAGTACGAGAGCACACAACGACCAGTACCACAGTCAAATTCACGCCGAAAAGTTGATAATAAAACGAATTGAATATGCAAGTGCTTGCAAGTAAACAAGTTTACTATTATGCATGCTGCTAATACGCCGGATAAACAGGAATTCGCGTTTCGTTGTGGAAATACGGTGCAGCCTGAATCTCCGATAGTCTTCATCGAGAAGATCCTACTAACTGCCTTCTTGTTGTGAGTGTTTACCTATCATAAAACTGAGGACAAAAGCTTATGTCCACGATTATGACCGGTTTCATGAGGTTCAAGTTGCTCGCTTATGGGAATTAGAATTCACTTTCTGCGATCCGAACGGCGCTCTGGGTGGTTTAAACGTTCGAACTTCTCTCACATTCGTCAACAGCTTTATAACAAAGAGGAATGCGCTGAATTAACTCCTTTGATATTGATCTCCTTTAGCTGGACGGATCTGCATGACCAGATCTATTTTAGAGGACTTGATTTACTGAGTTCTGTTCGTCTTACCCTCACAGTGTGTTAGATAATTTAGATGTCTGGCCTCCAAGAGTTGTATGAATCCGCGACGAATACTGACTTCCGATAATACATGAACCCTAGGTTTCACGTCGTTGCATCGCGGGCTAGATTTATGAAATAATTAGCAAAACAGCGTGTCCGTACAACTTGTAGACTGTTTTGCTGTATCCGTGCACGCTGTGGGTTAGAGCAAGAGTAAGACAAGAAACCGCAAGTCGTTACCAGATTCCTGGTTCGAACCAAATGGATGATGTGTATCTGCGATAGGGATATATTGTTAGATATAGAGAGGAATAAGTAAATGGTGCCACTAGGTGGGGTCGTTTTTCTGTTGATCCCCGTTTTCTCATTATGATATCTATGCTTGTTGCGTTCGTTTTGACGAAAATACGTTGAATTGAACACGAATGTTTGAACGGACAAACCGTAACCAGTGATAAATGCACTCGCAGGGAATGTTTCACAATGCATTTCTGTTTTTAGTTGTATACACTACTCCATTGATGCTCTTAAAACAGAGCCACAGTTTTCGTCAAAGCGCCACTTTTAAACACAGCCTACTATTTTTAAGTACGAAATGGTTGTGAAGACAAAACAACATTGGCAACTTACCGTTTTGATAATTCTTTAGTACGTTTTGTTGTTGCAAATATCTTCGCTTTCTCCAACTCTGCGACACTGTCAGAATTTTTGATAAGATTCAGAAAAACACCACCAGGTGACCGACGCCGAGAACCATCCTGCAAATAACCAACAGGAATTGACCATTAAGTAACATGCCGTACAGGGGTATATAGAATAATGTGGGCACATAAAAGCGGTAAATAGATCTTCCATCACCCAATGCTTATGGGATATGTAGACACTACGAAGTTGTCGGCCGCCCACCAAAAAATAAGTCACGAATGGATAAGTGGATAGTAGATTTTCGAACCGGCAATAAGTAAATGACTAAAGTAAGTGTTCAGCTTAATGGCGGTGGCGGTTAATGTCTATTATCTACGTTTCATAGACCATTTGCAGATGTATCAACTGGACAGTGGGAGCTGGGCATGACAGTCCACATAACCATTACGTGTTCATACTAGGTCAAGCTAGAAGCACGGTACACATCGCACGACGCCATTCGATCAGGTTAGCTGAAGAAACCCACGAAACTGATTTAGAAATACTTTAAGCTTACCTGGCTCGCATTGTGCGGAAACACCAGAAGCAACTTACAGATGACTTTTAACTTCGTGTCACCCGGTAGATATTCATGCGTTTTAACGAAGGAACAGGACCTGTCTAGATCGCCCAGAAGCTACACGAGCACATCTACAGCTGATTTGGCTATTCTCATTCAACGAAATCACTTTGTCCTATTTTTGGAAGCACTGTTCAAAATCCTGCTGATCAAGTTGATAACCGCAGACAGTAGATGGTTGTACAACTCATTACCTCATGTGCAAAGTACAGAACGAGACTGATCAGTGAGGATCACTGTTATACATTAGAGGAGAGGTTCAGCGCGGCTTCACACGACATAGCATCTTAGTCATCCAACGTACTCCGATCAAATACTTTTTTTAAAATGCTATTTAAATCGATTTCGCAGACGTGCCGAGTTTGCACAAAGTTAGTCAGTTATGAAGGGATTTCTTCCATAGCTTCTCCGCCATTTCAAACAATTTCTATTGAACCTGAACTACAACACTTCAGGTTTCCTATTTCCTTGCGGGACTAGCAAGGATGGGCAAATCGTCTTACATAACTCAGTTTAATAATGCAGTAGTTCAAGGCTAGATTATTCATCATTGGCACCTTCGAAAACAAAGTAGGTTTGCTAGTCCGGTGTTGAACAGTTAAGCTTGATTTGAGTTTTGATCACTTAAGTAACTAATGCCCATTTCGGCCAGCAAGACGAGGTTGCATTAGCATACGGAAATTTACTTGTGTCTTACAGACACTGTGTCGTGGTTAGTTTGAGCAACGTCACTCTCATAACGTCTTGTCTCTCCACCAAAATGAGAAAGCACTGAAAATAACTCAGTTGTTGCGACCCCCTTCTACCCGCCGCAATGCCCGCGCCAATGACTTTGTACACCCCGAATGAATTCACTACTGATTCAAACCATGCTCAGTTAGTTCAATGAAGACAGTAACTTCAACCTGACAAGTCCTGACCACGGGGTTATCGACTGGCTGGAACAGAGTAGTTCTGTTCAGTCGCCTTTCGAAATAATCGGGCAAACTGAACACTATTCATACAAGGTTGTGGTTGAACCTTTGGGTTTGATTATTTGGTCATGCCTAATGTGAGGCTGCTGGCGTTGTGGTTAACACGCTAGTCTCACAAGCATGAGGGTCAGATTGCAAACTCCGATCCGGACAAGGATATTGATGAGCTCTAGTAAGAGCGAAACTCGAGTCTAGTGCTTCTTTTCGAAGTGGGCTAGCCTGAAGGCTTGTCTGAATGCGAAGGCTGCGATCAAGTGTGGGTAGTGTTCAACTTTGAAGTAACCTGAATCCTCGGACCTTCACTATCGAAAGAATTCATCAATAATCAACTGAGGACTCACTCAACGCTCTCCTGAGTGTGACAGTGAAGCTCAAAGTTAAGAGATGTTCATGTTTTGAGATGTGATATTCCAGACACAAATTTAAAGCACCATTAGCCTAGTCCCTTTATCGATATTTGTTAGAACGAACGTCTTTGTGCCATATGGGGGTACTTTGGGAGGTCGTAATAAATGCTTGATCGATCTCTTCATGAACTATGGAAAAGAATTTTAGATATTTGATTTCAAATCAATGAACGACGAACCAACTGGTCTTGATGATTTCGAATCTTCCTCCTTGTTAGTAACAAAGAATCTGCACACTTTACGAAGCAAGTATGCCGAACAAATGAATATTTATCCATCCTTAAATAGTCCAAGCTTTGATTTCGCCATCGACTATCAACAAGCAAAGCCACACCGGTATACGGGTAACGTCAAAATTTGACGAAATGAAGAGTTTCGAGGTATCATTGTCCGATTTATGTGTGTACAATCCGGTTCATTGTCAATTTGGCCAACCAATATTGACTTGGTAATACCGGACGTGTCTGGGTGCCGCAATAATGGTCGACATGTGCATATGAGGTAGCCACTCGCTCCAAAGTCGGGGGCCTGGCTGTTTTATGTTCTCCGATAGCCATCACATCGTCATCTAATTGGATATGCCTCACGCTCACACAGGCTGAGAGTCACATCGAATTTCACGAGAACTCAACTAGACAGTTTCCACTAGACTTGCATAGTTCTGAGTGCAATGGTTCCTACAGACGTGAACGTGTCAAAAACTAAAGGCAAGTTTGCGCAAAGCTAACAGTCGACAACACGATGTGAAAAGCAGCTTTATCATTTTATACAGCGTAGTTATGGGATTTTCTGTTTCACTGCTAACTGTCAAACTTTGGAAAATTCATCCTGGCGGTACCAGAAAAACGAAGGTGTCGTAAGTAAGCGAGTTCAAAGGGTCCGATTAGCAGTTGTGGTGTTGAACGACACCTGGAAACATTCCCAGCCCACAAGTACCTCAAAGGAAACGCATTACACACATTCAGGATTATGTAATCCTCCAGCGTGGGCGTGAGTTCCGTTTCCATAAGGGAGCTGACTATTCTCATGTGGGAGCTCCCGACTGAGGAAACTACCTCAGCTGATGGGCTATGTGAAAGTCACCCTCATCCTCCGAACGGGTCTTCGTGAAGTAGATAACAATCGTTGGTGAATAAGTCCAATCTTGATTTCACCAATGTTGCTCGATACTGTGGTGCTTTGTAGGCTGATTCCAAGATGTGAAGAACCTGTTCGTGAACAGTGGATAGGGTACGGTCTTAACTGAGGCTGTATTGCTAAAACTTTGGTAAAGCACAACCATGCTTGCGGGTGGCCGACATGTTCTTCTGAATATCTGAAGGGCTTTTGTGTTAATCAACAATGCAGCACTTCCTGAATGTCTGGCACCTGGAAATAAATTTTAAAATATTCAAGGCAATTTACTATCAAACACCAGGCCAAGTGGCACTATACCGTAAATCATCTTCAACCCTTGACATCCTAAGGAAGGCCGTTTGGTTTCACCCTTTCTATCCAACTTCGTAGAGGAGATTCTAGCCGATGTGGAACTATATCCCGGTGGCGAAATTTGAGGTCTATGGTACACTGGTAATATCGTTCTATTCTGCACAGCTACACGGATTGCAGAACCTCCTTAGTAGATTAGCGACACCAGTCGTTCGTTTTCGTCAGTGGACAAACAACAGCTTGGCATAGATTAATGAAGACGACTGCCGGTAGGTCAGGCTTGTCCTGTGAGCTGCGAACCTCGTGACTCATGGAGTCGGTGGCTCGAAAGCTTAGGACAGATAATGGCTAATCGGGATGACAAGGCGTGAATGTTGTCGCTGAATAATTGATTTGTCGACGAAGTAATCGTAATTAGTGAAGCGAAGCAGTGGAAGTTCCAAGGAAGCTGCCCCGCAAATGTCACTTTACTACCACTTGCCGATGGGTTACTAGTTGGCAAGGAAACTTGAGTCTGGGTTTAGACACAAGGTCTTTATGCATTAGGTTCCATTAGTTTCTCTTCCTTTACCTTTGGAAACTGGTACTCGTCTCTTTTCTCGTGGTTATAGTACGGCTAAGCATCAGTGACAACCGTTACTGTGTTGTCGTCGAGGGTGGTTATTTTGGTGAAGTGCAAGGTTCTAGTCTGAATGTTTAGGCCTGCGTTCATCGTGGATTGTGATACGCTGAAGGTGATCGGGAAAGTTACTTACTTGAGTAGTTGTATCACCTCTGATGGATTGTCCGATGAAACCGGTAATGGATAGTTATTTGTCAACATCCTTCCCCTGTAACGCTGATTTGGCATCGACCTCCTACTGAAGTGCAGAGTATGAAAAACCTCCGCATACTCAGCCTTTCTCTAGGGTTGCGACATTTGGGCTGTTTGTGCGAGTGGCGGAGTTAGATCGTGCGCTTTCTTATCAGTGGCGTCCAAATAGCACTACACATGCACAATAAGAGGCTGCAGAAGTTATGAAGAGATCAACCCGTGTGCTTTTGAAATTCATCAACTCATTCACAGCGGTCATTTGCCTGATCAAATGGTGCTGTGGCTCGAGCCATCGTCCACTCCAACAGTGGCGAGGAATATTCTACAAAACATTAACAAGAAAAAAAAAACCTGGATAAAATAAGGTCAAACAGAAGAGGTAGAAAGGTTGTGAGTGCAACATGAAGCCAATTCGAATGGCGTTTTTATCCAATGAGTTGCGTGGTCAAGAGGTCCGCATATCGGCCAGCTTAGCATTCGGAAGTTGTTCACGAAAAAGTCGAACAGACAGAGAGAGATCGGACAAGCCTAAGGAAACGAGGTTAGAATACCGAAAATCCGAGACGGTTGCTTATATACTCTCACCCCACTTGCAGAGAACGCAAAATGATCTTGGCAAAGTTATATATTGCTCATAAAGGTGTCGACGCTCAAAGACCTATAATAAACCACGGTAAAATTGTCAATGTGCACCCGATCAGATCGGAATTCTGCCTGTCCTTCACATTTCTGGATCTCCAGGGTCCGGTGACCCGATACATTACCGAAACAGCGAGTACGCTGAACGTGTGGGAAACAACATCGATATTTTTGCAACTGTTAAACCTTAAGTCTCTTTTCAAAACGAAAATAACGTACTGACAAGCACCAACCATGTGGCACCTGTTGAGTTTTCCAAGTCGTCTGAAAGAGTTTTGTCAATTCCATTATGAATTTGTAACTAGCATAGAAAAGAAGAACAGTGATCCGAAAAAGTGGTCTTGTCAGATACCAACCATGTAAACTTTTGAGCGCTAAAAGAGCAATGACTGACAAGTAGGGTCACGGCGTCCACGTGATTTGGTTCAGACCAGTCCATCAACCAAGTCGGCGTGCTGGTTATTGGTAAGGGAACCATCATTCTTTTTTACATGGCCTCACTGATACTAAGTTGACGAGTAACAATAGTAAATCAGAGAGAATAGCATTCTGTTAATCCCAGACAGAAAGACAATCATCCGTGATTTTCCAACGGAACGGTGTTCACGGTCATTGCGCACGCTTTCGGTCAGCTTGCAAATGAATCCTCAACGGCAGCTGTTACATGAACTAAACAGCACCTGCCCAGAAGGTTCACTGACGTGATAGAAAGCAAAATTTGTCAGACAGACACCGCTCCCTCAAAGCTGCTGTGATTTGTCCAAATTATTAAGTTATCTCACTTACATTGGTCCGCGAAAGCCGTTCATTAGTGCTGTGATGGTAGGTAATCGAAACTATTGATAAACCGACAGATTGCTGAATGTGTCAAATGGATTTTGACCCACCCAGTTCACTTCAACTGCTACGACTTGCAAATAACGCGCACGATTAACCCGTCGGTTGTCCACATATTTTTTGCTATAGATATTCGCACTGTACATATGCGAACAAAAGTGCTGACTGAGTTCGGACCGATCGTTTTGCCTTCGAAGCGGGAGGGTTATTTGACATGGCATCAGATAAATCGAAGCAGCTAATTCACAAGGAGCATCTGGAAGCTTGAGAACAACCAACGGTCGATGTGCTAAATCCATTGCAAGTGATAGAAGATTTGAGTGTGCGTTTTTTTATCGAGCTTGACATTTCGAATACAAACGTCTTCATCAATTGAGGTGACACCGTCATTGCGTATAAATTTAAACACAGGATCGAAGCACCTAAAATATTAACTCGATACACCAAATCCATTAGAATTTTCAGATAGACTTGTTGCCGGCCGGTCGAAGAACGTAGAAATGATATCATGTGTTTGAGAAATCAGTGTAGACTACGCTCTACGCGCACACATAACATTGCTCCTTAATAAGATTTTATCCCTGTTATCTATTTCAGCCCTCATGCACGCTCTGTGAGATAAACAAAACCCGAGTTTCTGGCATTTCACTACTTTGCTCTTTGCATCCGCTAAAAATTCGTCTATTTCGTGTTTTGACTGTAATAATTATTTATCTTGCAGGCAATTCCTTCAGTAGATCGTCTTTCCCTCCCCGAGCGTCTCGATGCCGGACCTAGCGCAACAGACCTCAAAACAGAGAAACCGTTAGTATCGAACGTTCTCCAGCTGCCTTTCATTCAGCGAGCATCTCCCATCCAATAAGGCGGAATTTGCTCATCAGTTACGCCTCAGCATCAGTTTTTAAACTGATTTCGGGGTATAGATCGTTTGAAGTAGCCACATCAGATCCCCCAGAATGTTTATGTGCAAACTAGAAACGAAGTTTTTGGTCCACATTTGATAGCCACCGAATTGAGAGAACTACACCTCGGCTGACGTTATTCAAAGAACGGACGAAAAGTCCGCAAATCTCGTTCCCAGATAAACCGCCTCCGCCAATAGGCGTTCTATGACGCTTTCGTTGACCTTCTGAAGTAGACTAAACATTCTGATATCACCATACAAGCAGACGATTTGAACGCTCAGCTTCGTCGTCTTTCGACAGAGGAGAAGCGACTGGGAGGTAAGTTTGGTGCTCGGGCACAACGCACTAATAATGGCGAAAGACTGCTGCAGCTGTGCGCATGTCACGATATCTGTATTTCGATTAGCGCACTTCAACACTGGAAACGTCCCTGCGCATCTTAGTCATGGAAACAACTCGATCACAACAGTCAGTCACAAGTGGCACAACCTTGTCAAAAATTGTCGTGCATTTTGGAGCAACCACCTAGGTTCGGATCATGCTGCCGTGAGTGTCCGTTTCATCTTGGCATTTGTCCAGAGGCCACACGTCATCATCATCATAGACAGCAACACATCAGAGGTCATACACTCGTAAATGAAAGATACTTGACTAGTATTCGAACAAGCAGAGTGTAAAGAACTCTTACCGGGATAGACTGGTCAACAATCTACTTAGTTCGAATCAAGTGAGAGAACCTAACGAACACCTGGGACAAATCACCGCAGCCATAAAAGCTTGTTGTGTGGAGGTGTGTCCCGAAGAAACTGTGCAGTTGCGACGGAATTAGATTTCCGTCTCGTTGATAAGCCCCGAAAACGAGCGTCGCCCGATTCCACCTGGCCCTGAGTATGATGATGATCGCTGAGAACGCAAGGTGACCAAAAGCTTAAGTAAAGACCACGAACACCACTTGATCGAATAGTCGGAGATGAAACGAGTCTTGTCATCTGGGAATAGCAACAAGCTGTTTTCCCTGATCCGCGACTGTATTGGCCGTGAAATTGATGTTCGTGAGGCCATATGTGAAAAAGATGGTTCACTCATCACCAGGTAATCGCGCCGGATTGACAGGTGGGCTGAACATTTTGAGGAACAGTTCAGCTGGCCTCAACCAGACTATGTAGACGATGGGATCCCAATTGTCAGCTCTTATATTCCAGAAGACCCTCTGTCGGAAGCAGAAGCTACTCAAGTTACTGAAGCGTAACAATGTTGTTGAACCAGATCCCCTCTCTTCTGTTTTCAAGGGTGGTGGGGAGTGGTTGATATCAGAACTGAGGAAACCCCTCCAGACGATTTAGGAGACTGAAGAGGTACCTCAACAGTAATTCCAGTTTTCAAGAAGGGGGGTCCATAGAGACACCAGTTGTGTCTATTGCTTCCGAGTTACTCACTGGCCTCATTTAATGTCGGCTCGCTAAGCTAAGAGAAAGTCAGATACGCGAAGAAAAAGCAGGATTCCGATCCGGTCGATGGCGCGTTGATTACATTTTCACCTTGTGACGGATCTTGGAGCATCGGTACCCTTATTGACCGCCGACGGTTGTGGCCTTTTTAGATCGGGAGGCTGCTTCCAATTCGGTTGCTCGTGACGTTTTCTAGAACTGCCTTCTTTGCAAGAGAATACCAAGGGAATAAGTGAATCTGTCGAGACCACTGTATGCTCACTCTGTAAGCAGGGTGAGAGTTTATGAACAACTGTCTCCGGCGTTCATCAATTCTAGCAGTGTTCGTCAAGGGTCTCCGATCTCGCCCTTCCTGATCAACTTTGTCACGGACGACATTCTGGAAGGCACATCTACAGAATCCGCTGAACTTCGTGTCGTGTCTCCTCCTGGCGCTAGGTTGACCGACATGGAGTATGTGGATGATATTGTTTTACTTAGTCTCTCTGCCGGAGACATACAGACCATGCTGAACAAGGTGAGCGACCGGGCTGGTTTGTATGAAATATGCTCCGCACTTTCAAACTATAAAGTGCATCTTCAAGACTGCGGCATTCCCACACTTACCTTCCTTATCGCAGGCAATTCACTTTGCGTATTTGGGTAGCACTATCTCCTCAGCTAGTAATAGTACTGGTGAGATCACCGAGGATAGCAAAGGCACGAGTTGTCTTGCCAACCTGCGTCATCTGTGGCATCGAAAAGGCGACCGGATGTCGCTAAAAGTAAGGGTATATAAAGCCTGTGTGCGTTCTGTTTCGCTCTACGGTTCGGAAAGGCGGTCTGTTAGCAACGAAGATGTTAACAGACCTGTTGTATTTGATCATCGGTGTCTCTGCCAATTAACTCATATTAGGTGGACTGATCACGTGAACAACACGGCCGTTCTCCAGCGCGTATTCTAGAACGATCGGGATGCGCTATCAACTGGCCAACTGATCCCGTTACGATTGTTAGGTCATGCACTCCGCATGTCAGCTGAGCGTTTGTCGTACCTGGCATCATATATTGAGACATCATATATTGACATATATTGACTTATATTGACATCATATATTGAGACAGTTAGCAAGAACCGCGTGATGATCAAGCAACAACGTGATCACGAAATATGAAGACCCTGACCGCTCAATGGAGCAAAGTGGGTAGGTCCTGTCTACCTGACTGGGGCCTACCTGAGCACTCAAATCACAGGTTAGAAACGCCATTTTCAATTCTTTCGTTTAATCTTCTCTTATTATTGCTATTGTTAGTAGTAGTAATAATGGCGGTATTAGTCTTATTATTCTATAACCTTTTTAGTAACGTTCATTCTCCTAGAATATCCCACGTAAGCGGCCCCAACCACAGTATCTTCTGGTTAGGCTCATGCCTGTTATAACGATGATGATGCCAACTCAAAAGGCGTTTATCTTGATCGCTCTCTGCATGAGAAGGAAAGACAAGATTAACCGTCAAAAGCTAAAGCACACGTCAAGACTTACTGTAAGATTCAACTAAGGACTACGGTCGCAATGTCTACCCGCGGTGTCTACTCAGGAGCCTCGGACGTTAGCAGAAAATGAGGATGCCGTATGTGTTGACGTTAGTCCAATGACTAACTTTCTAAGCCTAAACACAAGTGTTGGGGGCAAAGGGGTCGCTCATAAACCTTCCTCCGCGTTACCCATCTCAAGAATTCGAAACGGAAGAAGCCTGTTGGGGTCACCTTCGAAGAGTTAAAAGGCGCCTATTCCATTTATGGTCCCATACAACTATGTACATCGCCTCCTTTGAAGTTTCGTCTTTAACGAATGAAATGACCATATTTTCCGGGAGTGAAAACTTCCAAAGTGAGAAATTTTAGAAAGAAACACAAAACATAAATCGCGAAGCCAAAAATGGTGGTCAAGCGCCTCGTAGGGACGCGTACGTACGGCTCGGGCAGTGGTAGCGCACCCGAAACCACACAGAAATGCATTCAGAGTAATTCGGCAGAACAAACTCCACCATCGTTCATCGTCTCCTCTCCCAATTTTAGGTTTCATCACCCACGCTTTTCTTCGCACCCTTTCCTCTCTGCACGTGAGGAAAAGCGAAGAAATAGCTCCTAAGTGCATTCATACGGGCTGTCTGAGTCTACGCAATAAAGTACCGGAAACCAGACAATCGGTCCATGACACTTAAGCCAACATACCTGCTTTTACAGAAACTCGATTCACTGCTGACATCAGCGGTGATGGATTGTCTTCGGATATTCAGTCTACCAAGCCGACTTCACCCCAGGGAGTATGGCGGGCTCTGCGGCCTTCCTAAACCAGTCTGTTAACACCCATGACCATCGAAGAACTTCAATCCACGGATAAGTGTAAGGCTACGTGGCTTCGATTAGTAATGTGTCTGACCAAGACAATGCTAGTGCGGGTTATTTACCGTTTGCTCTCATGCATCATGTCTACTGATGATGCCCTTCTTAGCTTGGAAAGCTTCCAAAGAATACAGCGCTTTTCTACTCTTTTTTACGGGATGGCCTCAGTAGACCTAAAATAAACTGGTCAGTCATGTCCCACGCGGACTGTGGAAACTGACCCTCGGCTTCTATTAGATCGTCGCTTTAGTTACGCGCTCAGTCGCCTGACCCAAAACCGAGAAATCAGAAGAGACGCGGCAACACCGTTTGTTGGACGAGCAAGACAAAACAAGGTCACAGAAGCTCTAAACTTATAGGACAAAAAGATTACCATGGATGGCTGACAGACACAGAGCGAATCAAATTAAACAGTCATATATGGCAGTCACGACGTCAGAGCAAATCACGTTACAGGGGGCGTCAGAAGGCAATACGAGAAAAAACACAGTCCAGATAACGCACAGGCGTTCGACCTACAATCTGATTGGCTGAGTGGAACCATACCACAAACCACGACCATACCATCCGAGCTGGGTCGGCTGATCCATGTGGCGTGACACGTCCTGGCTTCCTTGTCGACAGTGAAACGATGGAAATCTGGGACACAACATGCCAACGCCCCGATGTCCGACCTGATTAACACTAAAAATAATCACTTGGTGGACAAAGTGATCATCAAACCACCAAATGGACACAGTGATCACTCTTTACTCGCCTTTTACCCTACCTCCTACCGGTTAAAACAACCAGCAAAAAAGAGCTTACGGAGTTTAGTTTAGCTGCCCAAAAAGCTACCTCGGTTCCCCACGTCTTGACTACCATGCATTTCAAAACAAACTTCAAAAGGCGGACGGCTTAGTAGGAGAGCGCAGATGGTGTTCATCAGTTTCTCGCTCACATCCTCCACGTAGAGTACGTCGTCTTCATAATGATTATTCTCACTTATTCGCGTAGCAAAAACCTGCAGGAAACCCAAGGGGCATAGAGACTTTCCACAATGCTCGAAATAAGTGCGAGTAGAAAATCCGTGAACAAAGTAGGCTCGCATAAAAAAAACTTACTGAAGGCTCATGCGAACAAAAGCCTCATATTAAGCAAGTCATGCCGTCGGTAAGGCGTAAACATCAAGCTAACTTAGAATACAAGTCTAACAGTTCTAGGAAGATTCTACTGGTTGCTAGATGCAGATCGATCATGAAGCAAATACTGTAGCATGCGACCAGGTGGTTCGTAATTTGAGCAAACAAACATTAGATTGCACAGAAATCCTTAGGGTTGTTGGATGTTACACTGAACACTCCCCATGGCAGTTCACATAATAAGTTTAGGAGCGGTGTCTGCAAGAAGCTGAGGCGTAGTCTGACCGTCGAGCGTAAGACTTGGCCAACGGAGAAAGTTGAGGAAGTGGAACCAGTTTTGCCTCCGGGAACACTGACAGATTCCGCAAACCTATCTGCACTACTGGTCCAAGCCGTTGGTCGGTCGGTGAAGCTATCCGTGAGACTGACAGCACACTCATCCATAATAAGTCCAGAAGGTAAGAGCGATGTGCAGAACACTTTGAGGGTCACTTCACCTGGCCTCCTGCTTATACTGTATTAACGTCACAGACTTGTAATCAACAGTTCTGGCCGGTGGATTGAGAACCACTTACCAAGACTTAGATCCGATGATACACTCAGTCCCTCAAATGTAAGTAGGCTGTTGACCCAGATGATCTTGTTTGGTCACGTTTCAAAGACGTGTTTGAGGCGTTAATAGAGGCCTTGACCCAATCGTTTTAACTTGTGTGAACGACGGAGAACATTCTTCTCCACCGGGGTCGCCTGATGATAGTTTCTATATGCAAGCAACGGAGTCGAGGACAAGTACGGAAGCCATCGGATAATTAACTTAGCCGTAAGCATTACTAAGGTTCTGGCATTTTCCGAATACCTGCAGCTCTGGGAGCAGACATTCAGGAGGAACAGGTAGGGTTTCGTCCTGGACGAAAATGTACTGACCAAATATTCACCCTCCGTTAAGTTCTGGAGCACCGATATATGTACCGCCGGCCAAAAATTGCCGCATTTCCGGACTACAGATATGCGTTCGGTTCAGTAAATCTCGAGTAGCTTAAACGAACACGACACTTCAGCTCACCTCAGGCCTACGGTGGACTGTCTGACGGTTTCAACTCCAGCTACGTCGTACATCAGGACTGACCAGTCTCACCATTTTTGTTTGTTTCTACCATAGACGAAATCATGGAGTGCTGACAAGATGCCGGCGTGGACCTTCTACCTGATCGAAGACTGATCGATCTTGATTATGCTGACAACAAGACGTCGCTGTGTGACAAGGTTCAAGCAGCATACACAATGCTAGAAGCTATTTCGCACACTGCTAAATGTTTCACGATGCAGTTTGCAGTTTCAAAATGCAAAGTGCTTCTGTAGTATTGCTGTGATTACGTAGATTTGATGTTAACTAGTGAAGTCATGGAGGTCGGCCAATATGTATATATGGGATTTTGTATTAGCTGAGGCGGATATAAAGGGAATGATATAGAAGCTCGTGTCTTCAAAGATAGAGCGGTATTTGCTAATTCACGAGATCGCTGGAGACTGAAAGGCATCACTCTGAAGCTTGAGGGTCGTGTATCTAAGGCGACCCCGAGGGCTGTTACCTCACGACTGCGAAACTTGGCCGTTCAGAATAGATGTGAACCATCCCCAATAGTTGACCACTGACGTATGCATTCGATCTTTCGAATCGGGTGGCACTAACGAGTAAGCAACGAAGTGGTCAGGATGCCGGCATGTGGTGGTGAATACCAAGCAAGTTCTTTTGTTCAATCTTCAGGTGTATAAATGGTTAAATGGTTAGACCACGTATCAAGGATGCCAGCTAATCGTCTGTCGTACCCTTTCTTTCTTTTTTACTTCTTGACTAGAGCTTGTTTTTTCTTCATGGTTGTACGGCAGTAGCACAACAGCGAAAATCACCGGTGTATTGCTGTCCATGATTATACTTGAGTGTACGCGCCGATTGAGTAAAGGAACAAACCTTCTGCTCTTCCCCACGACTGTTTGGCGATGATACTCCTTCTGATCCCCTAGCTGCTGCCAAAGTATTCAGGGAGTACTACTCGGTAGTCTACAGCGTTGCACCGCCTAAGTGACACTGCCCCATCTCTGCAAGCCCTCTGCCAAAAACTCTTTACAGTTGGTTTTCCTATACTAGACGGTGAAGACGTCTTACTTGAGGTTGATTCATATAGAACGATGGGTCCGTACTAGATTCACCCTAGAATTCACTAAAAGGAGCCGCATGTCTGGCAGAACCCCCTTCGTAAGCTGTTTAAACAGACAATTCGGGCTGGCATTCTCTTCAGTACGTGAAAAGAGGCCACGGCCGCGCCTATTTTCAAGGCTGATGATCGGCATTCTTTTATTAGCTACCGCCCAATCAATCTCACTGTTGGCTCATGCAAGGTAGTGGGGCGTTTCTCAAAATGCACCATACTTAAACACTTTTCAGGGAATGAGGCTTTCCACGCCGCGCTGCACAGCCTACTTCCTCACTAGTCCTGCGTACCTTCATGGATAATTTGAGGGATGCGAAAGACAATGACCTC
>JTDE01001299.1:56111-76224 GCA_014338405.1 Paragonimus skrjabini miyazakii
TATACATATCGTCCACGGCAGACGCCAACGACATGATGGCCCCATATAGAAGATTTTATCCCGTAGTAATCAAAAATACACAAAATTTATCGCAATTATGTTTAACCTAAACATGGAGCCAAGGTCTACGCAGAAGCAATAGCCCAGCGAGTGAACCAATGAAGTCGAAGCGTAGCCCGTATTATACACACCGTGAACATTCATGACGTTGAACAACAGCGACACAATCTTCAGTTCCGCATTACAGCCTGTACATCGCTTTCTGCTGACAACTGTTGCCATAACATTCATCACTAGTGTCCTCGAAACATTACGAGTGTATTCACCCGTGGAGGTTCTCCTTACACTAGTCAAAAACATAATCCGGGGGTAGACCATTAGTAAGAATGGAATATGAGCTTGAACAGACCGAAGGCCGAGTGGGTGAACACACCTGACGTCCACATCCCGAGAATATTCTGGAGAGAAAGCTGGTTGATCCAGAATGGAAAAGCGGGAATATCACATGATGGCAAATGTTGAGGAGGAGGAGTGAATAAAGAGTTGTCCTAAAACAACGAGGATTAATGAAACGTGTTCCATCACTACATTGCAAGTTGGAAAACGGGGGGACGTACTGGGTGCTTTGTGTAATGGAAATCCTAATCGGGTTAGCTTGAGTACCCACTAACAAATAACGATATATCCATGATTGCCAATTAACAAAATTGCCAGTGGTGTACAAGCTCGTTTGGACCGTGTCCTGCCCTGTTTCGTTATATTGTTCTCTGTTCCGCTCCACGTCCAACTGTGTCATGCGTACACGTGTATCTAGCACACTGAATCACGTCCAAGTGAAGCGTTCCAATCGGCTTAGTGCGCAGATGGTGACTGAGCGTGTGCGTGCTTGCTTTCGGTTGTGGAAGAAAGCCTTCGGGCCGGTGAATATGTGGGCGCGCAAGTACGTCGGGACAGTGAGCGTCATTTATATTAGATGGATTGTGATCTGATGGGTTGTGTGAGAGGGCGAGACGCCGGCTACAGTTGGCAGTTGTTCAACAGAGGGTCATTGAACAGTCAGATATCTTTCGGTCATTACGACTGAGTAGACACCTCGTGAAAAAAAGTCCTTGTCCACTTGGTAAAAGCTAGCGAGGTAGCCACCAGCGGAGTGCGGAATGTGGTAATTCATAGGATACCAGGCTGGTAATTACGATAGTCTACCAACAAGAGCGCGCCATGCGATGCCATTTGGTAGACCTTCCCCGAACCGTTGGCATCCCAGAACATGTGTTGATTGAGACGCTTCTGGGGTAGGAGAAATGGCAGTAGAAGTCTATCCCGAATAGTCACAAACCTATATCTACACTGGTTAAATTTTCTAATCCTCAGAAGAGAGACGATTTCCTGTCAGCCGCCAGGACCATCAAGAACACTACAAAAGGGGAGATGGTAGTAACCCTATGACCCGAATCTAAGGCGAGCAAGAATATAGCGTTTCCGGCGTGAAAGAAAAGTGGAAATTTTGGTTTGTCAGGATAAACGTTGAGAAAATCTCCACATGTAAATCGAAGGGCTATGGTGTACAGAGGTGCCCCTTCAAAGCCAGAACCTTATCGCGTTTATCTGGCAGTTTCCTTGTGCTCAGACACGACGATTAGTCGGAGGCGGGCCAATCAGGCCAAACCCTATTAACAGTTCAGTTGGAAGGCTCACCTGCTCCAAAGAAACTGATCGCATTGTCTTCAGAAAATGGGGTGTGTCCTCGGACGCAGAGTTCGAGCTGGTGTCCCCTCACAATCTCGAGTTAACCCCAAGTCGGGCGGGTGGGGTGAGATTACTTGAGATCTGCGCTAACGCATGCACTGTTGGGAAAAAGTTGGAAGCATTCCGAGCCGTCACCACAGACGCGGGTTACACAGCGTTCACTGAATCGTGCCTAAAGACGGGGGTGGGTGTTGAAAATCTCCGTCTACCTGGATAACGTGTATATCGGGCACATGGACGTGATGGAAGAACCTGAGGTGAATCCTTGCTACCGGTTCTTCGGCATCAGAAACAACGTTCTGGTAAGCCATCTAACGCTCAACGCACAAGCGGCCCTTTGTTTCGTAAAATTGCTAGATGTGATCATGTTGGCTGTGTGTCCATAGGAGTCCATTATCGATAGAGTCCGATTGCGATGGGCTGTCGACATTATTGAATGGTCGGGCATGCCAAGCGAGAACGATCCCCTTTTATGGCGACTTCAGTGCGCTGGAAATTAGCATGCTATAAAAGAATGAACCGAAAGGGTTGTTTGGTGAAGCTCTTCTCAAGTTTTGCGCACCAAAGCCTTAGCTAGGCATTCAACTCAACACTCCCGATGGACGCCTGGCCAGGCAGTATATTACTGGTCCTAGTATAAACTGGAAGCCAGCGTGATATAGGCAACCTCGAAATCAGAACTCCTATTGGATGATATGTTCATTGGGTCGGTAAGCTGACATTCACGTTAACTAATGTTAATCTCGCAGACGTGGTATTGGGTGCATATTGGGGGTCCACCATTGACGGGATAACCAGGGAGGTGAAATCAAGAACATAGCCGGAAGATGATGGGAGTGGTGATAGTGAATTAATTTGGATCAAACTGAAAATCAATTCACTGGAGTAAGCTATCAAGTTTGCGTCACTTCATTGGAAAATCCGTCTCCAGAAACAACCGTGATGGAGGCGCAGAGCAAAAAGTGTTTAAACCAACAGACAAACGGCTTGTAATATATTTAAGCGCAAAAGTGGTCGTAGGCGCTTTCTGGAGAACAGAGAAGCGAAGCGCAGAGCCACGCAGGTTCGGCGGCAGCGCGTGCTGGCATACGAAAAGAACTTGGTTAGGCGAACCACGCAAAACCTGAAGGCGTTTTGAAATTACGATAAGTACGAAGCTTCCATCCAGATGTTTGTCGGGTGTAAATGTAACGAAGTAGTGGGGAACACCTCCACCAATAAAGAACAGACCCAAACGTTGCTTCAGTTTTGAGAAGGTGCATACATGGCGGGATGGTGGAGTACCGAGCGTTGAAGTCCCTTCGGATTTATCAGTGATGGAGGAGGTCGTAGTCAGTTCCGGAGGACTGGGGTGTTTGTTGGCCAAAATGAGTTTCATGACAATAGAAGGTCCAGGTAACATTCATCCGGCAATTCCAAGGCCATATTCTGGCGTATTGGCTGTTCTGTCAGCTAGATCATTTTGCAAATCGCATAGTGAAACAAAACTACTTGCGGGCAGGGAAGTAACATCCCTGAAGCCACTATACTGAGTAAAATTCTTGATCGTCGCATTCACTTTTACATTTTTGATGATCTCGGTTTTTCACCTACTTTTGTTTTAGTCAACCTCTCACTTTTGTAATATGCGTCCCGGGGCTACAATCACTACTTGCTCCGTGCCTCGCTAGCTTGACGTGCTTTCTCTGCACACTCTATTTTTCAGGATCGATTCTGATACACGAGGGCCGACGGGCTGTGTCCTCGTTTTTCATTGTCGACTGGTTTTCAATAGTGAGCGCAGACTGGGTATTATTCTGTTGGACCAGTTCCAACATCCGTCACCCCGATAAACCCGGGAGGCAGTAGAGAGGGGACCTCAAACTATAGGCTTAAAAGTCTTGCGTCAGCTATCTTGAAGTTGCTAGAAAGTATCTTAAGGCACAAGATACCGCAACGTGCTATCAGGTATAAACTGGTGACCGCTCAGTAGCATGGCTTTGTGAGTAAGAGATCTTGCTTCCCAACTTACTGGCGTTCTTCAATGGGTCAACTCTGCCGCCGAACAAGGGAGGTTATTTTGAGGTCCCCTACTGAGCCCTTTGGAGGGTTGTTGGCTCTGTTACTTGTAAACGGTTAGTTTCGAACATGGAGGCGTTCGACATATTTCCTGATGTTTCAGCATAGTTCAAAGCGTTCATGTAGATGAGCGGTTCCTATTTGCGTGTGGAGCACTCCAAGTTACATACTGCACATGTCAACAATTATGTTCCACAACGGTCAGCCTGGGGTGCCCTGCCGTTTCTTGTTTACTTAAATGATCAAGCGAAAGGGAACAGCAGTGCCCGCTACGTGTTCACGGAAGAACTACAACTCCAGGGACTCCCAAACAAGTCTTCGATGCAACGAGATTTCGACGAAATTAAGCGGTGAACAGTTCAATAAGGGTTCTTATCAAATAACACGAATCCTAGACAACTTAAGGGAGTCGAGACCAAGGACTCACTATGATGGATTGTAGAGCCAGGGCAACGGTATGCTTATTCAAATAAACGGTGACATGAGTGACCTGGGAGTGCAGGCTTTCACAGACTTCAAGTTGTCCAGTCACTTTCTGTTCACGGTCCGTAAATGACATCGGGCATTTTATCAACTGAGAAAGAGACTAGTTTCGGGGAAAACCAGTTTTCTCGTGACTCGGTATAGGACTAGAAATTGAACCCTGAATAATATACGCAGGTATAATGGCCTCAGTTAGTGAAACATGCTAAAGTTCTAGGGAAGGTGCAATGTAGGTTAGCAAACTTGTTTGTAGAAATGCAGGGAATCCAATACTCCAGCAGACTTTAATACGTTAATCTATTTTTAGAAAGAATTTAGAAAGATTTCGATTACAACACTCCTGAGGAAGGCCACCCGAGGTGGTTGAAACGTAGAGTATTACAACTTGCTCGTAACGTTGTGTTATTCTCAATTCATTTATCAAGGGTTAAGAGGGATGTCTAACAGGGGTCTTTGAGGTCATGATTGAGGAGCGACTGTTCACTCGTAGCCAAAAGTCATCACTCAGGAGACGCGCATCAAAGCTGTGAAGGAGAAAGCCAGGACCCAAACCTGGGTCAACGCTTTCTCATGTAGTGATGTGAACAGCCGGAACAAGTTGTCATCCAAAGTGGTTTCGGCCATCACGGTTACCGATTCTAAGCGTATGACTGATGCGTGTTGTTTTCTAGCATATCTGGGTCCAGAGTTTTGATGAAGTTACCGGGGTTCAGTTAACCCGATTGCAGTCACCTTGCTTTATCATTGCCCGCACGTATGGTATGGTTTTCAATTATCTTATATTACTAGCCGTAGACGGTTTACTTTGGGCTTCTTTTTTAGTTATTTATCCCTCTTCAGATGCCCTTCCAATCTGGTAACCCGAAATTTTTCGCCTATCATCCAGGATCCTAAAAGAGGTCATTGGGCACAAACATGGCTCCTATCCCACTCGCTGAAGTTAGCATACAATGTTTGCTGAACATGATTCCAGTACCATTTTCCCTCATCATTCAAACCGCTGCTACCCAAGGGATCGGTTGCCTAGTCCTGATTGGGAATTAATCAGAAATATTATCGTCGCCAGTTTGTCGATAAGCTGTCTTCTACATTACCATCAAAAATATCAAAGAACTGTCGAAAGTAAGCTCTTTCCGCTTCGTCGCGGCACGGTGTGATCCTCCGGGCCTGGTGTTTCAATAAACTGTACATCAACCAGCTTCTAGCCTAAAGTTCTGTGGTTCAAACAGAACGGAAAGTTCTGTAAATATGTATCCCCATTTTCGCATTCCATATTCAGCGACTGTATACTTTTTACCGTCTACAGGAAGATGCACACCGAAAAGAATGAGGGTGTCGACTGCTCCGCGGTTGCTTGCTGAAACCTTAACGCATCCACTTCCAGCAGTATTGCTTGGATGTCTTCAGGCGTTCGAACATTTTGTAAAGCCAGGTTGTCAATTACACCTAGTGGTGATGGGTGACAGATTAAACTTGGTCTTACATTTAAGTTTCCTCACCTCTTTGACCAATTCTTTTGAGGATGGTCTATCTCGCTTAGGCACCGGGAGACACATGATAGTGGAGCCAATTAACTCGAACACTGTATGTTACAATTTACACAGCTAGATGGCTGTCTGATTTGTGACAATTGAGCAGGCTTTCCAAGAAGGCGAATGCCAATCGTTTTGGGGGTGACGGTGGAGAATACTAAATGTCACCAGAAGATACTCCCTTTTTTCTTCCACCGCACCATTGGTAACCTCTGGGCGGACGGCTGGCCTTCAACAAGCTTTTCGCAAAGAAACCCCTCCTCTCTTTTGCATTCGGAACCACGCCCATCAAGCCCGTAATTTCTGACAAGATTATATCCAACGACTGCTCCACATTGCTTTGGTACTTATGTGCAAATTTCAAGTTGTCTTCAAATGAACATCCGAAAAAATAACCTGCTATGTGCTGCACTTTCATTCTGTACAGTTCCGAATCAGAGGGTATGTCACAACATCTGGAAAAATTCTTCGTCGCTTTGTGGAGCGCACTGCCGGCCTAGCTGTGAATCCAAGTGGAGTAACCAAGGAAGTGTTCACGGTGCGGGTAGTCCCGTCATCAAATTGAAAAACTTGATGCATCTGAAAGAAATGGAAGTTGGCAGAAATGTGACACACATTGATAAAAACGATGAGACATCGAGTAAGGCTCATTTCTTTAAACATTTCCGTGTGTGTGTGTAGTTGGATACAACATTACACTTTCTCTGAACGACAACACCAAAGCCTTACACTAAATAATTTCACGGCTCATCAAACTGGCTGGTGTCTTGAAACGGAAGGTTTGATAAACATACAGCTTACTTGATGGGGCTGTCTTGCCAAAACAGTCTGAACATATCGCGCGGCATTGCTACGAATGCGTCGTCCACGGACAGCAGTTAATAATTCGGATGATCCGTCTATAAATATAGCGTTGTTAGCCTTTATAACACTGTACATGGCTCCGCTGTGAATGAACTGCCCCCTTCCACTAGCTATCAATGGAGTTAATGTTTAGCGTGCGCCACTCATTACTCCATTGTCATTTGGCAAATACGCATGTATTCTCTCCATTAGACGCCAGAAACCTCTTATGACGGGTA
Organism: Paragonimus skrjabini miyazakii; assembly: GCA_014338405.1. NCBI lineage: Eukaryota > Metazoa > Platyhelminthes > Trematoda > Plagiorchiida > Troglotrematidae > Paragonimus > Paragonimus skrjabini miyazakii. Next base: position 63,013 of record JTDE01001299.1, read on the forward strand.
TACGTAGAAGTCGTACGACCCAGTGTAACGTTTTCACACGGACTTAATTGAGAACGCTGAGGGAAAGCCAAGTGGTTCTTGAATATGATCGTCTGCACACAGATGGCTAGCACAACGAATGTTGAATGCGAGTCTCAAATAATCGTAATCCACATAATTCTCACGCTATTTTAGACAGAGAAGTAAATGCATACTAAGGAATTTTAAAATTTTTCGTGTCTTCCAGTAGCCGTTTCAACGCCACTGACTCGGTTTGCGATAAGAACTGAAGAAGTTCCCCAGCTGTTCAACGCCTACGGTCCTCCATAGATGGGCATTCTCCGGGAAGCCCAACAATCATGGAACTTTAGTATCGATGATTCCACTGTTGAACTGCCTCATTTAGAGTTGTTGGATACTTTGAAGTTCGTCTGGCACGCCTGTTGTTTTTTGTTTGGCATGGCGTAAGGCGATGAATCCGCTGAGGCCTGTTTGGTTTGTTTGTGAAAAACCAATCCCAACTTTGTCTTCATCTGTTATTGCTGTGCACATTGAACGATCATGATTTATTTTGTGCCACAACTACACATAAGACTGATTTCTCTCTTTATTATTGTCATTTTCTATCAGTTAAAACTCCCTTCTTGGTGTTGTTCTACACTTACTCATCTTCTGCACCAGATTATTTCAGTGGGTTTACTTTCCTTTTACTGGTTGTTACCTGTGGACTCGTGTTCAGTTACTCCATTTTAAACTTCTTTGCTGGACAATTTGTGCATCCCGTTAATTCACATTCAAGGTGAGATAGTATATTTGTTGTAATCTCACCAAACTTCACCGTATAACAAGTAAATCCTTTTGATCTTTTCTGACCTTTTTGGACCTGTAAGATAGCCTTCTTAACCCAACCGTCTCAATAAGCGTTACTGGAGTTGTGGAGTACGCGTTACTTAGTAAGCTAACCTTAGTCGCCGGGCGCGATTCAACATGGACGTTGTCAAAGTACTTCTTTTCCGTCGGTTGAGTGCGACCTCCAAAAGTTCACCAAACGTTTCACAATTTTGAGGCAAACCATATGCACATAATTAAGCACGAAACAGCCTATCACGTCCATGTTTAACCATTCAAGAGGGGAGTGACCAACTTAATGTTTTTGCTGACGTCGTGATCTGAATTTGATATCAGTCCGCGTGCTATACTTGCTTCGTGGGAACCTTATTTTCAACTAACCCATAATCCCGAGACGGTGTATTTTTCACAAAAAATTATTCATTGTAGTTTTTGCCCGTTTAAATAAAGCTGGTACAGACCCGTCGCCAATGATTTAGTCAACAACGAACTACACGTGACAATTATGGATTGCGAGACATAAGCCATGCCTTTATATTTCGTCAAGCATCCAATTATGCAATCGATGTACTGCGCAACATCAACATGTTTAGATAGGCCGCAGAATACTCTTACAGCAAAGACCGGTGTTGAGGGGCTGTCAGTTTTCGAAGATTGACCAACATTACGCACATGAACAAATCGAAATAGTAACGCCGTAGGTACGTAGCCGCAGTCGGAGAATGTTCCGTCCATCGGTCAAAAACGATACGCTCAATGCCATTAATCAAGCCGGAGTGAATTAAGGCACCATCCGCGTTGAGCCTAGAAACCACACTTCCTTAGAGTTTCCAACAGGTAACGTGTATACGAGGGCAACTCAAGCATCGCTTCCGTAAGTGAGGTACTATACTCCCAGTGGCTGTCAAAGACAAACAGCCATTGAGCCATTGAGCGAACATTCACCGTGTTGCATATGTTGAAGTTCGTCTGGTACGTTTGTCGTACTTTGTTCGGTATAATGCAGAACGAGGAATCCGTTGAGGTATGTTTGGTTTGTTTGTAGAAAGTCTATCCATAATTTGCCTTAATTTATCTTTACTATGTGCAGTAAACGATCATAACGAATTTTGTTCCACAACTGCACATAAAATGTTTATTATCTTCTTTCTTACAACTACCATGGTCGATCTGTCAGAAACTACCCCTATTGTGTTAGTTGACGCGTTCTTAACTTCACCTGTAACCGATTGTTATGATGAGGTCACTTCTCTTTGGGTGGTGGCTGTTTGTGAACACGTGCTTAGTTGCCCCATTTTGAACTCCTTTGCTGGATAATTTGTGCATCCGGTTGATTCACATTCAAGGTGGGACGGTACCTTTGTTGTAATTTTATCAGACAGTACCGTATAAATTCCACTCCTTTCGATCGACTTTTCTGACACATTTTTGGACTTGGAAGATAGTCCCGTTAACCCGACCGTCTGAATAAGCGTTATCGGAATTTTTGGCTACGCGTTACGGAGTGAATTACCCTATATCGCCAGGAGCGATTTAACCCTCCACGTACGTACTCTTTTTACTTGTTTCTGGTTACCACATCGCTGTCTGAAATGACAATATTAACAATGCTCAGACAAGTGTTCACTAACCTCTATCGATCGCCATTAAGATGTTTCTTTTCATAACTTTTGGAGGTATTGTGGAAGCTGAAAGCTCCATAATGGATACAGAAGACCTTGCATCCACCAGAGACTCCTCTTCAAAACCTTCAATGGTACTGAGAAAACTTCACGGGCATTTTCATCGAACTGCTCTAGTGAGCATCACACTCACTTACCAGGACAGTATCACAGAACCGAGGCATTTGCTGGCACCCCCTACCCAGTGCTAATCGTGGATGTCTTGGAGCTACATCTTGAACATTTCTGACAAGCTAGTTCGACTAGGCGATTAATGTAAGCGCTTGAACGAGCACGACGAATTTCAATGCGTTGTCGTTCATTTTTTACGCAATTGAGAAAGATTACATGACTCACGAAAACGATTTTACAGAGGACAAAACAATCATAGTACTTTTAGCACCAGTGAGGTTTTTCAACCCTTTCACAAAATAAATGTCCTTTGGGTATCGGTGGCAGAGCTGGAAGAAAAAAACTCAGAAGTCACTCATGGAACCGCAGAACGTTTCACTGCGTTACTGGGGAGAATTGAGTGGGTGTTCAACAGACCTGTACAGAAGTAAAGGCTGGGCCTGTTGGTGCCCACGTCCAGTGTGGTACGGGGTCACTGTTCGATGGGCAACTGTCGGGAACCGCGGACAGTAAAACGGAAAATTGAAAGCGAGCTGCGTGTAAGTTGCTCGGATGATGTTCTGTAGATAGAGAAAGTTATCTATACAGGCAAATACATACACATTAGTAGGCGTTCAACAGGCAAACTGACCTGGGGTACATACGTCGGCAAGGTGAATAAATGGGTGCACACCGAAGAATAATAAACCATCTAACCCCTGTTTGGAGGCGTCGACACCGTCAAATGTGACTACCTCGGATAGAAAGACATTTCATGGTATGCAAACACTAACGGTAAAAGATAGCTTCCAGTAGTTAACGCGGATCTCCTGACAAACCAATGTAACACAATGTGCTATGTAGGTTTCGCTGTCTTTCGCACAATTTATCATAACCAAATGGTGTCTGATATATGCAAGTGGAAACTTACGCCTTTTTCCAGAAATTTTCGGGCCGCTCGGCTTCGCCCCATCCTTTCCTTCGTGAGTTGATTATTGGGGAGCTGAGGACTAACAATTTATTATCCATTTCAACGTATTTCTGAGTTGTTTTTTTCGACGACGGCGCCCCGCCGTAGACCCGGTTTAAATCTGGTTTAGCTGGACGGATTAGGTTAGCCGACAGAACCTTCGTTCAGCACGATGGAACTCTGAACCGGCGTTCCTTCACAAACTAATTTGCGTCAATTCATTTCAATTTTGCCACCCTTTTGTTTTATGTTCGCTCATAGGCTGTATACAGCATTTGCATTTCCTATAACATCCAGTGTGTTCACCATTAAATCAGCCAGCGACGGCAGGGCATCTGGATTGGTTGAACCGCTTCGGTGTACAGAAGTGGAATGACAATTGGGACTACTATACGGCAAAAGAAGAGAAAATAAGAGGTGGAAGGGAATAGAAAGGAAGAAGAAATAACAACACTGAGGGTATACTGAACTATATAGGCCTGACCGTCAGCGGTCAACCTGACGTGATTCAGTCGTCTACCTGCTTCATGAAGATGTCGGAAAGTTAGGCCAGGACGACCGTTACCAAAAGTCAGGTCAGATTAAGTCATAGGTCTTGAAACGGTTGCCAGAAGCGTCTAGTTTCTTGAACATTTTGGCTCCATGGATCCAACTGTGCCGCTGCAAGTTAGGGTGACACAGCTTCATCCCTTTTTATAAAAAATAGTCAGTTCAGTTCAGTTTCCAGGACGGAACGGCTTCAGCCAGAAACTGTCCAGTTTTTCGCACCAGTGAGCTTCTGACGGCGCCCAGTGCTGCAACGATAATGAGAGGAGATTCTTCGTTTCCATGAGTTATTATGAGGGCTACCAGATAAAAGCTGAGGAGTTCAAGCTGTCAGTGCCATCAAAACACAAGTTCACAGCTACCAACGATGCACACAAGTTTATCCACCTATTGAAGTGACGTGAAACAAGGGTTGAGTATAAGATCAATAAGGGTTCGATCCTTATAACCTATACTTTCAGATGCTAAGATTAACTTTGTGAATAAAATAAAAGCAATGAATAAGATTTAAAAGAGAGATGACAGTAATGGCAAATAGAGGTGAAAAGTTGACTAACTTAAATCTACGACAAGAAAAGTACTTTGGAAACTCATCCAAACTAAACCCTCACAACAGGTCCGGGAAGAAGGATGGCCAGCACTCATCTAGCTCCCTTTTGAACTCTGTCACACTGTCAGAGGATGCTACGGTCTATGGGAACAGGTTCCAGCAGTTGGTGACTCGACATGAGAGGAAGTTATCCCTAGTCGATGTAGCAACCCTCTTCCTCACAAATTGAGACAGTTACTTTGGAGGTGTGAGTTTGATCGCATACCGAACACAGACTTCACCTCAACTCCGGTTATCCTCTTGAGAACCTTGGAAGTTTCTATCAAGTCTCCACTAACCCTCCCTTGTGCAATAGAAAGCAGATTAAGTTTTCTTAGTCTGTCTTTAAATAAGCTATCTCGCATTCTCTCAAGCAACCTTGTGAAACTTCCCTGAACCTTCTAAAATAATTTCTCGTGTTTTACCAGGCTTGCACTCAGTATTCCAGATATGGCTTAACATAAGCTCCATAAAGCGGCAACAGCACTTCCGTGCTTTTTTGCCGCGAACGCCTTCCTCAACATATACAGCGCTCTATTTCCTTTTCGCGCCGCATTTATACACTTTGAAGTTCCCCTCTATGAGCACTCACATGTCCTTGTTTGTTTCTATCCTCTTCAGCTCTTTCCCCTCCCCTTCTCTGCCAAATTACTTGACTGGCCCTAACGGTTCCCCAGCAGGCAGCTGATTGCACTTTTCCACATTCAAGGGTAGGTGCCATTCATTTGACCACTTCTGAACAGTATTCAAGATCTCCTGCATGCTCGTGTTGTCAGGATTTCCTACAACCTTCCAATCATCTGCGAAGAGGTAGCAGGGACACTTCAGGTTTTTGGTGAGATCACTGATGAACATTAAAAACCGTTGTTGTCCAAGCACTGATTCCTGAGGTACCCCACTAACTACTGCACCTTCTGTGGACCTTTTCCCTGCCAACTCTACGTGGAAGGTGCGACTCCACAAGAAGTCCTGCATCCATCCTACCAGTCTTGAAGATGACCAACAGTTCTCAGTTTGAGAATCAGCAATCGGTGGTTCACTGAATCTAATGCCTTCTTGAAGTCCAAGTAGTAAACCTCAACTTTCTCTCCCCTATATAGCCTCTCTGTGATCTCATCGAGGAAGCAAATCAGGTTGGTGAAACAAGGCCTATTCCTCACAAGTCCATGTTGGTCTGCAGTGAGAAGTTTATTTTCAATAAAGTTTCTCACAATCCTATCTTTAATAATTCTTTCCAGCAGTTTCAGGGCAACTGATGTGAGACTTACTGGTCAATAGTTGTCCCTCTCGTGTTTCGTACCACACTTATGGATAAGTATAACTCCTGCCTTCATCCAGTTATCCGGGATGATGGTCTTCTGTAGGGTGAGATTAAACAACAGGGTGAGAGAATCCTGTAAAACATCACTGAGAGGTCTTAGTATCCTTGAACGGATACAGTCCGGCCACATCGTCTTATTCACGTCTATCTTATCCAATCTATCCTTAACCTCCTCGTGTCTTTCTTCAGCTTTCTTCATCATTGGCCCCCTTGCAGTCCCTGTGCTGCGTCCAACTGTGGTAGATCCAGAGTCCGGGATATGTGTTGCTTCAAAAACCAGCGGAAAACCTCTGTTTTTTGTGGCAGTGATTCGATAACGTTGCCGTCAGCATCAACAATGCTACTCAATCTTCTCCTAATGGCCCCTTTGGCCTTGACATAGCTAAAGAAGGCTTTAGGGTTCATAATATGGTTCTTTGCCAGACTCATTTCAAACTTTTCCTGCATTCATTTTGTACTCCGAAATATTGTTTAGCCGCCTTTTACTGACAAAACCTGTTGTACCCACCAGACTGTTTGTATACAGCCCAGGCTTTCCTTTTGCGTCCCAGTGCCTTTTCTAACTTACTCTTCCACCACAGAGGCTTGCCTTTATATCCGCTGCGTCTTAGTGGTGCATGCTTGTCAGTTAGTTACATAAGATTATCTTTAATTATGGTGCAAGCTTTGTTGACATCATTGGCACCACGAAAATCTATCCAACCCAACTTTTTCGCATTCGACTTCAGTTGTTGTATATTAATGCATCTAAAGGATCTACGATATTTGACAGGAGGGTTACCGTAGACACAACTAAGCTTCAGACGTATAATTCTATGGTCACTCTTGCCCAAGGGTGTTCGAACCTTCGTTTCTTATTGCAACAAGATCTAAAACGGTAGCAGTTTGACCTTCCCTCCACCTAGTGACCTCAGTGACATGTTGAAGTAATGCCCTCTCGCTTAGAAGGTCCAACAATGCCTCACTAAATGTACCACTGGCAGCATGCATCAATCTCCAATCCACCTGTACAACACTGAAACCTCCTGCAATGAGGGGTCGTTGTGACGTGCTAGTTTGTCTCATAATAACACTGAGGAGTTGCTCATCTTCCTGTCGAGTGGCAGAGGGACTTCTGTAAACGCACAAGAGCAGCAACGTTGTTCTGCTGTCTGCCGAGGCACAGCTTAATAACTGAATATTTCCCAAATTAAACTCCCCTTTTTGGCGCTGCCCATAATGCTGCGCTATCAACAACAGAACACCCTCACCCATTCTGCCATCTTGCCTATCTACTGTGTGACTCGCACATCCCGGTGGGCATATATTATCGAGGGAAATATCCTCTCGTAACCAGGTCTCAGTAACGGCAACGACAGCCCCTCCTCCTAGTTCCCCTGTGAGCTCACTCCATGTGTTTCCCAGATTACCAGTATTGGTATACAGTACTCTCAGGGACTTCTCACAACCGCTCCTTGTTTTACTCTGCATGACTCGTGGGGCGGCGCACAGCTCAAAAATTGCACCTGAGCATTCCCCCGTTTTCTGCAGGAGGTTGCCCACTCCTTTCTGGCTTCAGACCAAACGACCCGCACTCTTTATGTTTTTAGCTGCTTTTACAGTTGGAGTAAATCTTCCGTTTGTCACCTTGAGGGACGGTGTGACTATGATCAGGAGAATCCCTGACTTATCTGGCAACTTATCAGGATGATATGCAGGGTCATTGATGCGACCGGTACTATTTCGCCTCTTCCAAACTTCCAATGTCTGGTCACATGACGAAGTCCATGAATATGAAAAGACTGGAGAAACTCGTTGTAGTCGATTACTGAGTGTATGGAAGAAGAAGGAAAAGAAAAATAGAAGTGACGGAAATCAGCAGTAGACGTGGAAAACGAAACAAACAGTCCTTTTTCCGAAACCTCAGAGTGAATGAGGAAACATTGATGGTCAAAAATTACCAAGCCTGCGCTTGGAAGTATTTGTTGCTGCGGCTACTGCAACTTCCACCGGCAACTTTTATAACAGTTCAGTATTCCGTGTTGACTTAGCTCCTGGTGTTGAGTGTTCAAGCGCTGCTATGGGTTTTATAAGAAGGCGGTGACAATGTTTCTTGTCTTTATTTTCTCCCCTCTCGACGATCCTTTTCATTTCTTCATTTGAAACCTTCTCGGCAGTGATTGCGAATCCATCTTGCACAGACTGACACTGTAGTGCTCAAAGCAGATACAGATTCACAGTCGACTGTTTACGTGCTGAAACGCAGAGAGGAACCTTCAAAGAAAGGACACACTCGAACGGCGAACACACGGGACAACAGCCGCTAATCTGGTTGTCCGTTATAGGTATGGGCCAACCTTGGGACAACGTGGAGACACCGGAGAACAGCGTTCTTCCGAAGCAGGGAGTTCCAGCAATAGTGCTGTAAAGAAGGGAAACAGGAATCATCATGAGTCAAAGGCCCAGTAAGTGATGCACACATCTTACACATACGAGAACGGTGCTGAAGACACAACAGCACGTTGTTATACTATTCAAATTCAGTCTGTGCGCGATCTGTAGTTTTGACCGCGCATTACAATACAAGCATACGAATTACACGCACGACAACCCCTTTCACCCACAAACGTTAATCGTGATGCATTACTGAATCTTGATATAGTTTACTTATGGAAACCTGTTCTTGCGTAATTTTTCTTCCCTACTTCTCATTGCTGGACCCTTGTATACGTGTGCTGAAAACTATCCACAGGGAGTAAGTGCCCACATGGGTGGACCGCTATATACGAGTTTGTAATATCTTCTGAATGGTAATTATGGAAAGCACGAAATATGTCTACCTTGCTGTAGGAAATAATTTGGTTTTAATGTGTTAAAGATTTTTATCAAGGACGTCAAGAAACCACGGTATTTTGATAACGAAATACTGTATTACCGTTCGCTGTCGTGTGATTGACGTCATTTGAGTTTTCGACCGTGTAAATTGTGTGCATGACTTACTGGGCCCGTGGCTCATATTTGTAGGTTTTTGTTATCATTCAAGGCTCCCATTTTGCCCTCGTTTTTTAGAGAAACGCTGTCCCTCAGTGCCTCCAGTCCGTTGCAAGTTATAGTACGTTGACGAAGTAGCTGAAATTTGTGATCTGGTTGATAGAAGGAGCTTTAGCAACGAATGAAAGACGAACGTGCAAAATGTAAGTTGTAAACCAACTTCCTTCAGTTTGTGTATTCGATAATCCATAGAACGGTTGCTGACAGCTGACTTAAATATGCTGTTGGCTATGGTTACATAATGGTAGTCTGTGAGCGCAATAAGTTACACAAAGCATCTTAAGTTCACACTTGTATTGATTAGGACGCTTACAATAAATCATTGATTATCATCTCTGAGACAAGTTTCAAGGGGTCGCTTAGTAACTCGGAATGTAAGCAGGGTGATTGGAAACACTTCTTTTGGTTTTGAAAAAGTTCGCCGTTACAAGACATAATTATATCTGGATGTGGCAGGATACAGCGTACAAGTCAGCCGATATACCGGACTCATTACACAGTTGTAGTCGATATACGTTATTTTAAATATGTAGCAATATAAGCGATTGAGTGCGCTTTGTGCAACTTACTGCGCTCACAAACTACGACCATGTAGCCATAACAAAAACCATTACATATGAGGTTGTATAGTCATCACCACTTGGATCTGGAAGCAACAGGTATTTATCAACACCGTGGGCGAGTATATACGAAGGCAACAGGTGGTTTTCAGGCATAATATGAGCCTCAATGGGAGTGGTCTTCTTGCCTTATTTACTGCTAACCGTAATCGGGTATAAGCTGGTTTAGCAACATGGTAGCAAGGCTTTGGGTAAATCTGTGAAGTTACATGAACCCCCTGGTACATGGAACTTGATGGGCTTTCCAGAGAGCACCCTTCACTTACAACGTCACGCCCTATAGCTGGACAGAGTAACGTCAATGCCCGACAGCCGGCCTGCAGCTTGGCGAATCCTTGAGGCAGCATTTCGTCATCCGGTTGAAATTGATGAGCACCGGCAACGGTGACCTCTTGGCGAAACATACTGCTTCTAGGAAGGTTGTGTTAAGCGAGCCACCGTCGTCAGAGTGAGAAACAGCCTAGGACAAATGTGGCTTTCGTTAAGAGTAACCTACTGTATGGAGAGATATCTTTTTTGAGAACGGACAGCATATGATTGCATGGTAACCACTTGGACCTATAGAAGTTGTGTTCACACGTGCCATCACTTATGTTCACCGTGTTCTGTGTACCTTTATGGCTTACCTGGAGCTACCAATTGATATTACGTAGGACATAATTACCTTGAACTTGTCTGGTTTTCTGCAGTGCAGTAGGAGAGCACTCCCACTGAGATACATTAACATGAGTTGACAGGCGAAACGTTGTTAGCCGAGACGGTATATTCATCACGTACAGATCTACGCTAACTAACACACGGCGGGCAAAACCGTTTGTGCAATGCATCTCAAACTCCTGCGCTGGCCACTAGCTGTGGGACCAACTTTTACTGATGGCTGTGGATAAATGATCATATGAGTGAGTGTGAATCTTCAGTCGCCCATTTGCACTCTCCCAAAGTATTTTTCTATTTCCGAAATGAAAACTGGATTATGCGAAGATGGCTCACTTAGGCCTTATATGTAGCGAATTACACACCAAATAGTTGAACCTCGGGTTCGTTCAGCGGATTACTTTAACACCACGGATGAACCTTTACCCTAAATGGACAGAAGTGTTTGCTCACAATTCTAAGTTATCTAAAGTAACCATGCGATGATATAAATATCGGCTTCTAAGTGATTTTGTCTAACTGTTAATTACAAGATTAATTAAACCAACTTACTTGTTTCATCACGGCATTTCGTGCGTGCGAACAGTATAAAATTATGCTTCGTCCAGAAACGACTCGTGCTGCTCGCATTTGAGCCGCCATTTTATCCATTACAAACGTTCTGACAGTTATGTGATCCCCATCACCTGGCGAAATGTTCTAAACAAATGGCGCAGGGAAGCGAAATTTTCTGCTGCGAGCAGTGGCTCACATTAGCGGTTGTCCACGGCCCATTCGTCTGTGACAAGAGACTGGTATAGCTTCAGGCAGCGTCTGCGAATGTAAACTGGCAGAAGACCTATCTCCGGCGGTTAGTCTCATGCGTGGCACCGACGTTCACCACATCGGGAAAACGTCTGAACAGCAGTGCTTGCTGCTTCCACGCGAAACATATGTGCATGTGTCTTTTATTGTCGTCTTTGATGGCGCGCAGTACACCATTATTCCCTGCGTGACTCAGAAAACGAAGATTTTCTGCAGCATCAATGTACACAAACACAATTACTTATTGTCGGAGGTTGCAACCGATGACGGATGTTTCAAATATCGTCAAGTTGTTTGAACAAGAACTTGGTGCATTCATGCTAAAATGGCTGAAAGTGCCTGTCGGCTTGGTAGTTGCCATTAGTTACGCCTTAAACAGCTTTTAAGATTGTATTCCTTTGGTTTAGCTCATCTATTCGAACCCACCACTTCTATGTTCCAGCGATCAAGTAACTAGATTTCTATAACCTACTTATTGACTACGGTTGTATGGTGTTACACTACAACTCTCTGCTTTAAGTCCATTGGGGACGAAGTCTTCACTTATGTGCGAATCTACCGTTGAGCGACTTAATTTTGACTACCTTATTCAACTTCCGTTTTTCAACTATCTGGCTTCATAATATTTTTACGTCGACATGAATTCCATAAAAGCCCACTTCTTTTTCGTCTCGGGATGTCCACATCTTCCCTCAGAACAGAGTGACTTCTCTCATTCATCTCGTAATATAACTTAAGATAGACCGGCTGAAAAAGCACGTTACTGATTTGGGCTAGCCATTTAGTCATATCGCGATGACTTCCATCCAATTCTTCCTTAATCCGTTCTTCGTTTTACAAGCTGTGTCTTGTGTTCGCTGAACTCACTGTCTCACTGCTTTTTGTTAAAAGAACGTCAATAATATTGCCATCTTTGCCGCATAACAGTAGATGGGCATCAAAAATTTTAGCCTTCTTCGCAACCACGAGGAGTAAGTCATCTGAAAATCAATTGCTGTCCGAACGTCCAACAATGTTTGTAAACTTGATGGACGTTCAACTTCCAACTGAATACAATTTTCCCTCAACTGATCCAGCATGTTGCTATGGAACTTACCACGTCACTGAGTAAACTACCTAAATTAAATTCAATAGACCGGAATACAGAGTGTGATTTACTTATCTCACCCAGCAACAAGACTACCCGTTAGCCAACCGTTATGGTGATTCTTCTGTGAAATAATCGTTGAATTTAAGTCAAGTCGACAACACGCTTCACGCATCCCGAGCAGGGACTTTTCAACTTCTTATATTCCTACGTCTCCAGCACTGGAAGGGCAAATAACTATCAAGTTCGCAAAATCACTGTAGCCATGAAGCTCGCGGAAAAGTTAGAGAAAACATTCACAGAGAGTACAATTTGCGAGAGAAAGACGTGATTCAATTTTGTGGTTAATCGGCGGTTTAAAAATTCACTTTCGTGCAAAGGTGAATGGGAAAGTGTAATACACGTATATAACCGAATCCCATTGGGCACGAACACGGAAAACTTGTCTGAATTTGCAGCCGCAAAATTTAAATACTGTCCGGTTAATTTTTTGAATACGTTAGTTAAAACAATTGTCTGCCTACCCCAACGACACTGTGGGTTACGGGCTAATTGGTTCATATTCGCTTAGTCGTCCCAGGCTTATACTTACACCCAACCACATTTCTCACTGAGGGTGGAGATATTCAACTGTAAATCCGAGCAGGTTCTTTTGTCACCACACACGGTTCCACATCTCGTCTCTTAGCATATCTTTTGAGCGACAGAACCCTAGCGTATCCAATTTATCCGGCTGTATTGTAAGACTACTAACAGACGACTGGTCGTGTGGTCAGCTCCTTTCCCTGTCAGTCGATGTCAACTCCATGACCCACCGACTGCAATCCGTAGGGCTTGTAATACAAGTGTGCCTGACACAATATCATACGCGTCCGTTGCTCCCGGAGTTGAATCAAACAGTCCTAGCACTTCCGATAACCCGCCCACTTAGTCACGGAGGAATATCACAACTTCAGAGTAATTTTCAAGAGGATCAAGCTCCTCTATTTTG
>JTDE01001299.1:76324-89507 GCA_014338405.1 Paragonimus skrjabini miyazakii
CTGCAATCCGTAGGGCTTGTAATACAAGTTTGCCTGACACAATATCATACGCGTCCGTTGCTCCCGGAGTTGAATCAAACAGTCCTAGCACTTCCGATAACCCGCCCGCTTAGTCACGGAGGAATATCACAACTTCAGAGTAATTTTCAAGAGGATCAAGCTCCTCTATTTTGGACAAATTTCCAGGAGTTGGCGATGCCGGCAAAATTCTCTGATGGCACCAAACGGTTGCTCATAAACAGCTCAGTTCTGCTGCTCAGGTAGATAACTTAATCGTATAAGGTTCTCCGAGTTGCATCGTCAGCGGCTTAAAGTTTTGCGCCAGCATGATGGGGGGCCCCAAGAAAGCTTTTACGCCAGAGTGGACACCGAACTTGTTATCTCGAAGTCCAACGCTAGATTAACCAGGAACATCGGTTTAGTATAAGCTGGTCAACCTCGGCTAGCGACGGTTGTGTTTTTGAAATATAGCCCGGTGGTATATACTCCACTAGCCGCACACCGGTTATTGAACGGCTGTGAGACTTTCCTTCACTGAAATATACCCTGGGCTGAATAACAAACGCTTTAGTTTGTTGAAAATAAACCTGGAACTAATGATTTATTTGACTGTGCTGTCACTAAGATCGTCATCCACTCTTATGACGGCGACTGACAACATGACAAGAGCCAGTTGAAATCCTTGTTGATTGCATTCTAACGAACCTATGATCGTGTGTAACGCACTTATCGCATCATGCGCTTCAATCCAAAAAGACAAAAATTTTCCTATACCTTTTCTAATTACCGTCACCTTACAAAAAATGATAGGCGTTCACCAGAACGGTTCCGTCACTGACGTCCTCATATTCCTGGCGAAACTTCGTTTCGCCTTTATCGCCTCAACGGAAGACGGTATCTATTAAGAGCCAGTTCTCCATGTGCATTGGTTGGCTTTTGGTGACTATGGGTTACATAAGGACAGTAGAAGGCTTACTGTAGTTGTCGCTCGAAGAATCAGCGACGGACACCGTGGTTGTATTACTAGTGAACTACCTTACTCACAATCCCAAAATAATATTCACATGGTTACCACTGATTGCGTTCGATGTAGACACACGAACACACTCACTTTATTCTCCAGCAAAGCTCCGGATTGTTGCTATAAGGCAATCTTGGTTCAGCACTTTCTATCTACATTCTGCGCTCGTCCTGGATGAGATGGTTCTTCTCCGTGATGATGGGACTGAGGGTAGGGCAGTGGATCCGTCCTTCAGGTTCACACTTCTCTCCAAGCCTTGCTTTCTCTGGCTGCGCTCGGCGATATACTGATCATAACCGGTTGCGGTTAAACCACATTCATAAGCTGGGAGCTCATGGCGGATATTCCTGAAATCACCAGACCACCCGGACTAATTGGTCACGCTGTCTTTCTATTTGACTCCATCTGCAGCGTCAGCCTTTCCCGCTCACCGGTCAACGACTGCGGAATCCTTCGCGGAACGGGTGTAGAGTAGTTTCGTAAACACTTGGCAGCGCATCCCTCCAAGGGACGATAAAAAATATGCGCTGTTTTATGACGTATATTTGCTCCGCCAGATCCCGAAGGCTGTTACAACTACCAACAACGTCTCATCAGGCGTTTCGTTTCTGACCAGAATAGCCGTTTCCGAGTTTCAACGCCAGCGTGCAAGGCGGAAGCTGGCTTCCCTAACTCTTCAGCGCGTCAGATTCCACCAGACTTGTTACCAAAGCTGTCGATGTCCTCGCTGGGTTTTAAGCCAGAACTTCCACGCAACTGCCCTCACTTCCTAAATTTCGCCTCGACACGAATATTAACGGTACTAGCACGGTGGATGCTTTCCCAGCGGTGATATGGACTCAGGCGTCTTAAGAAGGGTTCACCTGATCTTAAATTTATATTTCATGTGAGGCAATTAGACAGCTACTGACACATTTGGCCAAATGCATACATAATCAGAGCCTCTCAGAGTACAGTACTCAGCAGGGAGTACTCAGCGGGGAGGACATCACCTGCCACCCCTCAAGGCTGCAATCTGTATCTTCTTGGTATCGACTGGATAGATAGTTTGAACCTATCAGATCGATCTATCGATCAGCCTATTATATCCACTCCATTTCAAGTGCTGGAATTACGGAACTTATCCCAACCACATAATAGTACACTTAAGAATCTCTATCGCTGGTTCTCTACCGTTTCTGAGGGTGACCTTGGCTACTGCACAAATGCCCAAGCGGTGTTGCATCTAATCTCAGTTGCTAAACTAGTATTTTGATCGACAGGGCCGGTTCCGTACACAATTTTGTCCATCGCGAATGACGAACTGAAGCACCTAGAGGCCGCCGGAAGCCTGAATCCGGTAAACTATTCCCAACGGGCCGCATACAAAGTCGTTGTTCTGAAGCCAAATGGAAAGAAGCGTATCAGTGCCGATTATTCGACTAGTCCAAATGCCGTCTGTGTTACATACCCGAATCCTGCGCTACTACCCGATGATATTTTCATTAATATAGGCAAAGGTAAATATTTCGTAATGCCTGATATACCCGATATTTACATGCAGATCGAAGTTACAGATCATCACGAACACTACCGACGATCAACACGCATTGAGTACTCTACCAGTTATCCAGGTTACCTTCCGAGATAAAATCTGCTTCATATGTTGAGAGATAACTGGGGCTTGAAGAGGTACTCCCAGTCATGCTGAAAGAATGCACCGATAGAACGTGAACAACACCGCCACTATTCCCAACCATCAGAAATTTGCAAGTGAGCTGGCGAAATCGCTTGCTTAGTTGTTCCAGCGTTCATCTTCTACTGGTTATATTCAAGCCACTTGGAAACACGGCGACTTTTAACATTTGCAAGGACGGAGATGGAACAAACGTCAGTAACTTTAGATCAATTACTCTACCACCAAGCACATCAAAAGTAAGAAAGAGTATGATAGACGACCTCGCACAAAAGAACTTAAATACCTACTCACAGTTGGAACCGAAGCAGTACGGCATTGAAATGGTCGTTCGCATCACCAATTCATCGGCTGCCGCTGAGTTGCAAACATAAGTTGTCGAAGGGCGCCTCCTAGTTGTTGCTGTGTACTTAGATTTCGGCAAGACGTTCGGTGAAGTCGATCACTGTATACTTCTGAACAAATCGTGCATAAATCGAACATTACTTATACAGAGCTAGAGTCAATGGCAAGTCACCCATGTCACTCAACGTTATAAATAACGTGACACCAGACCATGCACTGAATCCGTTATTGATCGCAGCCCACGTTAACGATCTGCAAGTTGTAAGTAACCCCTGTTCTAACGCCTATCGATGATGCGAGGCTTCGGCGAGGCCGACGCAGAGTTGAAGACACGGAAGATTTCCAAAGAGATTTGGATGTTCTCAAGCTATGATCCGTGGGAAATCGACTACTCTTCAACACATCTTGGTCAAAGGCTATGCACTTTCCCCATCACAATGTCAGTATACACTACTTTGGTAACGCTACCCTAATTAATGTCCACCAGCAACGTGACTTAGATGCCGCTCTCATATCAGATCTCCCTTTTGACACTAGCATTATTCAGCTGATAAGTAACGGCAGTGTTTGGATGGGACTGTTCAGTGGGCTTCTTGGGAGTTTCGCGGTCGATATCATCTCACGCTTCTCGAGCACACTTGTTCAGCTACTAATGAGAGTCAATGCTCATGTATGTATGTTGTACTAAAGAAAAGACGTAGCTGCTCTGGGGACTACCTAGAAGATGGCCGCTGAAAGAGTGGAGGGTCTGTTTTTCTTGTCTAGTGAGGTTCGCCTGTCACAGCCAGAGCTACTTCCACCAGCCTACAGACGTTTTTGAAGCAAATTTTACTGAAGGACAAAATCCTATTTCCCAACCTCTTCTACGAAAACCCTCTCACTGTCGCCGATAAGGTAAATCTCATAGGCCATGATTGTACAATTACTATAGCATGTAGACGACAGTTTTGCCATCGTCACGGAATGCACTAACGGTGGCGATTGTCCTGGTACCAGCAGCTGTCAGATTGAAAACAGCTAGACGACTGGAATATTCCAAGTTGGCCGTTGGCAGATGGGTGCAAATAACCCCGTGTACCTTTGCGTTTGTGAGTTACTACCTCTCTCTACTTTTTACCTTCTTTCTCCCGACGAGATTTCCCCCTATCATTCAGTTATTTAGCAAAGCATCGCAACCCCCTAGGAGCTTGCCAGCCGCTGCAACACTCAACGTACCTCAGATACTCTCACACCTTTTTCAGTTCTCGTGATCGGAGCAGGCAGATCACAATATGATTGTCAAATTGAGATCGAATCTACTGTGAAACCACAATTTTCGCACTGCTAGTTCACGCCGTATTTCCTTAAGGAGGGGATAATATGGAAGCATTATGCTTCCAACTCAAGTTGGTTGGTTCGTTTTTGACATCCGAAGGTTACACAATACTACCGTACGTCGTAGGTTTGAAGAAACATTTTCACAGCAAAAGAACTCAGACTACGTTAGACTTCTCTAGAAGTTTTAAATCCACCTGAAACTCCATGAACCTTGAGTCCCATTCCATGATTTGTGATCTTTCTTCACTGCTCCTGATTTCAATTTAAACTGCCGTCGGGAAAGAATATCTGTTTTCCAACTTCAGCAGACACCTGCTATAATCCACTCACAGCTTCATCAATCAGCACGCGTACTGAACTCGCGATTTCAACCACTTTTTATTCTTTTACACGGCCACACCCCTCTGTTGGCGAGTTCTTCGGTCTCCTTGTTCTACTGCTTCAATTTCACCGAAATGGTGATCCATTGTAGTCTCTTTTCATTTCATTAGGAACTCTTTAACGGTGGTCCATCTTTAGTACGGTTCGGTGCCCAGTGGCTGGTTTAGGATTGTTGTTGCTGGTATCTACCCCTCCCCCGGAAACCTGAAATATTAGGTAGTCGCCATAGTTTGAGTCAATTAATACACTAAGTATACTAACTCTGTGATCTCTAACCAACAAAGGATATTTTGTCAAGGTTGCCAATGTTTGACTAACAGGGTATGCGAACTCCAAGTTGCGGTTGCTCTTTATAAAAAGTCAACACAACCTTATTGCTTGTCTTGTTTTTCTTTGTAATAAATACAGAACAGGACTCAATGTACTCCGTTTTTAAGAATGTCCGACTAATTATACCACTCACGCTTCTAGCTGTCCTATTACGAATTGTGACGCCGATTGGCAAACGGAACACGACGAATAACGCCTACTGCCGGACAGATAGTCTGCTAAACCCCACAACATTGATTCTCAGACCTTCAGTTGTGCGTGAGAGCTTATAGGATCCGATCAGAATTGCTGAGGTCCATCAGCCAACTAAAGAGACTGAGGTGAATACCTCCTTCAATGTTCATCATCCAAGTAGCACTGTTAAGTTCTCCACTGTTAAGCAGAGCGTATAGGCAACGTTTAGCAGCAAAAGAACCGGTGGAGTTAACCTTTCTGATGTAATTGGCTGGTTAGCTAGGGGACCAGAAGCTCTTAATAAGATGAATGGAAAAGACAAGGCAAATGATACTAAGAGCCGCCTCAATTACGTTGAGGTTCAATTCGTCACTGGTATGAACTCAAAGAACTCTGGCAACCCATGCAGCGTAATTGTTTCCAACCTTGCAGAATTGCTGGCAATATCATTGGGTGAGCCTGAACACTACGACCGCCAAGTGCCGTAACATGATTGGATGATTGCTGCAGGTCAGCTAGACTCCAACGGCCCAAGTTGGCCGTTCTAACGCAGATTCTCCGCCTACTGAGGTTAATTTTCAATAGCTCCCGGTACCCTGAGATAGCGTTCATATCAGCACACCTACATCGGGGTTCTAGTACGGTGCCTGTACGCCTAAAACCTGGCCTTTCATACACAGAGTGAAAATAAGGTAAAGGGTGTCGCAGGATCTCTTTGACAACTCCGACCGAAATGTAATCATACATGGAGTGCCGGAGTCGTCTACTTCGATATCGTCGCCAGATGATTACCTCCCCGATGGCGATTCATTAGGGATAAGCTTTGCATATAGACTGAACATCACTCACGACTGATCGTAGTCGTCGCATTTCCATAGACTTCCCCGTGGGCCTCCTTCGAAAAGCAGCACTAAGCTCGGGTTTCACTCCCACTGTATGTGTTTCCAGAACTACAAGGAAAATGGGGCAAAAATATGGCTATCGCAGGGATGGGCTTGAAGATCGTTTCAAAGGAAAAATAGTCGTAGTGACACGAATCCTCGTATTTTAAATAATTTTCGAAATATTAAAATGAAAATTGCAGGCAAATTGCTTATAGTTCATCAACCGTAGATAAGCATTTTAAGTAAGAAAATTGGAAGAAATCGAATAAGTGCCAAAAGAACTAGCTTGGGGATGAAAATACTTTTCACCATTTTTGCAAAAACAACTCATCACTGGCGTTACCCCCACTTCCTTCAGCCTTATAAATGCGTTTATTGCAATCGTCCAGATGTAATATGTCATCCCATAACCTAGAGTGCTTAATTTTACGGCGTTTTTAACACCGCCGAAATGGAAGTATACGACTATACAACGTTGGCATTGTACTTCAACAAGAATACTCACATATTAGATAGTGAAACATGTATGACAGCGTTTTTAGCTTCCTTGTCTATGCGATATTTGTAATATTTCACCTCTGTTGCAGGATCTCAGGTAGATATTGATGGACGAAAAGTTGACGCTAAAAATAGCTGAGAATGACATTATGATATGGCTGTCTCTATCACCGGTGTATAGGGAATGGCGTAAAAATGGGCTTAATATTAATAATAATGGTATATTTCTCAACGCATCTGTGAGAAACACGCTCAGATAAGCGTGATTAACGCAAAATTATAACGTGATAGGCAAAAGTGCACACCATACACATAATTAGTATGCTATACGGTACTGTACATATTTTCATACTTTGCTTAATTTTACTATACAGTCTACACCACATTACTTCGTACAAAATGAACACCACTTGTTTAAATTGATTATAAATAGTAACACACTTTTGATACTTTCGCCTCGTTACCTTGATGCTCCCGTTCCACATAAATCGGGGACGCCTAAAGTGAGCTATCCATCAACTACAATTTGAACTGACTATTCGCACTTATACTTTTTTTATAGAGTTAGTCCTCTAAAAATGGGTGAGCCCGTGTATTGATTTTTAATGTACGCATCGCTGAAGTTTTGTTTAGTCTGCGGGTCTTTTTCTATAGTTCTCCCCGAAAATTGTAGTAATGTTACGCTCTCCCATTTCTCTTTCTCTTTATTATTATATTATCTGTTACTGAACAGGAAAAGACGGCCCAGGGGAACACTGTCACTGTGAAACCTCCCGAGTTTGACAGCAGAAACTCAAGGCTGTAGTTCCGCGGATCCACCCACAGTTCTCCATGTAGGACTACGTCGTCCCGCGTTTACCTGAGACTATGGCTGCAGAAGTTGTGGATATGATGTATGAGCGTCCAGCTGTGAGCCTGTACAATGTCAATAAATCAGTTATTATTAACAGGATGACAGCTTCTGACGAGGATATCCTTTGCAAGCTGTTTGCTGACGTTGAATTGGGAGATGGCGCTTTGCCGCCGTTGCTTCGAAACATGACTCAGTCGTCAAACAGGCAGGCTGTCAATGAACTGGTGCTGCGCGAGTTGTGGCTTCTGAACCTCTCACGCGAACCATGGCACATATTGGCCGTTTTAGAGAAGGATGCATCGTTGACTAAACTAATAGGGCTGGCCAACCAAGCGCATACTAATTGAGCTTCTCAGTAATTAGCTCGCTTGGAAGCGTCTTGTGGACGCGACATCCTGTAACGGAATGTCTCAAACCTGAGTGAGCAGTTTTCACAAATATCCCTTTAGCTAGCCAATTTAACGTAATTGTTAGCGGACAAACGGCCATTAGCACGTCCATATTCCCGCCCACGAAGTAAGTCGCGCACGCGACAGTTTGACGGGAACGTGTGCTATCACCACCGTTGGTTTGGCACGCATGCTCGTCGTTGCAGCCAGCCTTGTTCCCTTCAGAATGACCAAACCCAAATGGGGACGATCGAGCCAGTCAGTAATGGCGACGGCTGTCACTGGCCCATATATCGCCTGTTTTGTGTATTCGACCGTCCAACGCCCCTTAATTTCCTTGTTGATACGGGTACCAAGGTTAGTGTTATTCCACCAAGTGGTGAAAAACATAACCGTACAGACCTACAGATGGAAACCACTCACGACCGACCTTGGTCTGTTAACAATTCCAGTAGACCTTAACTGTCGCAGATGTACATCACCCATATATTGGCGTTGACTTTCTGACCTCACTTGGACTCACAGTGGGTGTGTGGAATCGGAATCTGCTGGACACCACAACAGCTTTGCGCGTACACCGAAAGGCCACATCAGTTAGTTCAATAGGATTACGTACGACCATACCGGACAACAGTTTAGCAACTCTGCTTCGGCACTTCCCACGCAATATCAATCCGTCAGGTTTCCTGTCACAACTAAACACGACGTTTCACACCAAATTACCACCAAAGGACCACCGTCGTCGCTTGCTCCCATCGGTTACCACCAGAGAAACTCAAAATAGCCAGAGCTGAACCCGAGAATCTTTTACGACCTGGTATCATTCAGCTCTCCAATAGCACTTGGGCCTCACGCCTGCATGCAGTACGTGAAACCTCACTCGGCGACTGGCGTCAGCGTGTTGATTATCGCTCTTTAAACAACGCCATTGTCCCTGACAGATCCCCAGTTTCTCATATTCACGATTTTTTATTGGTCTGCATGGTATGACCATTGTCTCAATGCTTGATTTAGTTCAGGCATATCACCGAATCTCCGTGGCTCGAGAATACTTAGCAAAGAGGACAAATACCACCCATTTGGATCGCGCGAATTTGTCCGCGTGCAATTGGGGAGATGCAGCTCAGAACTTTCAGAGGTTCATGGACCAAGTCCTCCGTGGTCTGTACTTTGTGTCTGTCTATATCGACGACACTCTGGTAGCGCATCAACCCACGTCGCACCCCCGTGCGGTTTCTGAGCGTTTGGATCGATATAGCATAAACCTAAACCCGATGAAATGCATTTTGGAGTAGACTGCACATAATTTTTGGGGCACCGAATCACTTTTGACGGTACTGAACCCCACCAGAGAAAATCACAGCTGTTACAGATTGTCCACCAACACAATCCCAGAAAGGTCTACGACGGTTTCTGGACATTGTAAATTATTACTGACATCTTATCCCGCGCAGTTCGAGGTTGTTGGAACCCCATACAGATGTGTTAAACGACAATCCCAAACATTTTGTTTCACCGCCTCCGGCTAAGACAGCATTTCCCGCGGCCAGAGGCGAGTTATCCCAAGTGACGACTCTTGCACACATGCGTGCAGGCGAAGGTTCGGATTCCATTTTACAGACCAGTGCATCTCCATGAAGGCTAGTCGTAGACCGTGAGTTTCTGAGTTGTCTTCGGGAAAATTATTTTCCTGAGAAAACTCGTCTTAATAGCTTGGTATCTGGTGCAAAAGTTGAAGCCGTCGAACTCTGCGTCATGGACTCATGTCTTTGTCCTAACTGACCATTAATTGGAGACCACCTCATTGTAATTGTTTTTCGAAAACTGTCATTGCTGCTGTTGTTTTGGTTGATTGCATGTGGCAATGTTAACACAAGAATGCTGGGGTTGTTTTTAATTCATTTTTTCATGCTTGTCATGTTTGTTATTTTATTTTCAGTTGCTTATTTTTTATTTGTAGGAGATGGACCATATTGCGACTTTCAAGGTGATATTTAAAGATCGCGAATTTCGCACTTTCTCACAGTTTCATGAGTGTCTTCAGAGGTACATGGATGGGGTGGTTGTTATTTACGTTAGTGGGACGACCCTTAGATCGAAAGCTGCTTTGAAATCCGATAAGGTAAGATTATATGGTTTCCTGAAAACCGTGCAGATTCATTATCGTTGTACGAAGTACGAAAGGCTTAGAAGTGTATGCAGGGGTGTGCGATGTGTCTGGTGGGTTAAGTGTTGTTAGTCTTAACAAATCGGTTCTCGCGACCCATGTTGCAGATTACCATTTCATGTGGTCCGACAAGATGCGCATCTGGCTGTGAGCTCATTCAAATTGGAGCAAAACCACCCTCACAATCGTCTGCTATATGATTCCCATCCCATGAATCATGAACTCACCGTCGGTGAATTGAACGAATGCAAGAGTCTGTCCCAGTACACTACACCAACTGCTGACATTATGCACTATGTAATGGATGTTTACGGGAAGTTTATCATAACTGCTGACGTTGGAAGCATTCGCCGCGAGATAAAGTCTGCAATGTCAAGTGAGTCTGGTACGTAAGATTGGTCACGGAACATTGAAGAATCTCGAAGATGTGCTGTCGGTGATTAGTGCGATAGGTGTGGTGCGCACTATGCGGAATAACGGCAACAGATATATTCTCATCTGCTTTGCCCAGCAAACGCAGGTCGAACCTTTCCGACGTCTCTCGCATGTTGTGAATGTGGATGCAACCCACGGGATAAACAGGCACAAGTGTCATTGTATATTCTCAAATACCTTCGAAGCTGGAACTTTTATCAGTTCCTCGTAACAGACGGTATGGGACATGGTCGACCCGTGATAAACGGGAACATTCGTAGTGAAAAGTATGCTTTTCTACGTAGACTTTTCGAAATATTTCGTGAAATGATGATCGATCAAATTGCAGTGAAAACAACCGCTAGGGATAAGATGGCTGCACAAGTGAGGGCAACACGTGATGTTCGGTTACGACATCCTGTTGTGTTACTTTCATGTACGTGATGCCGTACGTAAGCATGTAAGTGAGCAAAATTCGTCCGACATATTTGATAAAAAAACCCTTTTCGCAGTCGTTCTCTCTTCTACCGAATGGCTACGGCATACAATGAGGAAGAGTAAGTTGAACTGTTACACAGTTTACCGCAAGTTCTAACGTGATTTGTATATCATCGAACGAACGGATAGAAAGTTCATGAATTATTTTTTGCGTAGTTGGCTGTACATCAAGCCGGAGTGAGCCATCCATGCGCAAACCGATATTGTCAACTTTGGCAATTGCACTAATAATAGGCTGGGAAACGCAAACGTACGGCTGAAGAAGAGGACGCACCAAGAGATTTCCTAGCCGTCGCCATTCAGAAAATATTAGTTCACAGTGAGTGGCCGCTGCGAGAGTACGAAATACAAACGACCTATGTGTGCGATCGTCATGAGGTTGTGGATGTCGACAGGTACGTGGAGAACATTCTCCACAGAATGACCACAGTCGCAAGTCATCTTGTCCAAAAATATCTGAAAGGACGGACTCCACGACTCTATTTCGAAACAATATCTGAGCGCAAGGTAAGCGAGTCTCTATGAAACACCTTGAAAATTGTAGCTTCATGTACAAGATGATGGTGACCCTTTCGTCGTGAATAGCGTTGAAGGCACATGTGAATGAACATTTTATCGTGCAATGTGATTGCCATGGATACACATTCTGTTGTTGTTTCGGAAACATTTCTAACCCAACGGTAAGGTCAATTGTAGTTTTCATTTTGCTTTACAAAGGTCACGTCCCCATTCACAAGCGGTGGCTGGCAGAGTAAAACTTGCCAATTCGACGGTTGCTAGGCCCACAGCTTCGGCCGTTTGTTGCAACCAGTTTCAACTGTCACTATAAAGCCCTTAATCATGTGCATGAAAAACTGCACGACTGCAACAACCACACGGTGGTGACTTGCTTCAACAGCATCATTGCTTTTGCCAGTAAGATAGTGGAACGTGCAAAAGCTGGCTTACCTTTGTACGACTTCCCCGTGGGCTCAGCTGCAAGTGGTGTGCAACCAAGGTGGGCGAAAAATCCTAAATCGGGGTTGCCATGTGGACACCGCGGTGACCCCATACAGATGGACAGTTATTGGAGTGGTGCCGATCAGCTGATTTTTCACTCCAAATGTATGCAAATGACAGGCATAAACGTGTGTCCAATCTGTGGCAAACAGCTTCAACCTCAGTCGCCTGGTAATTGCACGTTTTGACTTCTTATTTTTGTCAGTTCCCTCTACTTTAGCGGTTGTTCGCACTTCCCCGGTGATTATTGTTAGCAAGTCTCGCATACCAACCACAATGGATGTCGAATTAGACCGGTCTCCTGAGAGTGTACCGCTTACACACAAGCCGAAGAAAGTGCGAATCAACAACATATGGAGCGATTATCCTGTTGATATGATTGAAGAAAGTAAGTTCCTTCATATATGCGTACACGGATTTCTTGCAGATATCAGATGCAATGAACGACATGATGATGAAGACTTCATCTGATACACGGTTTCATTCATCCGGAATCACACACGAAAGCCGAAGGCTACATTCTGTGCTAGAAAAAAGCAGAGGATGTTTGTAGATTTATCCACACTTATGAGATACATAATTCAAGACTCTATTCCCACGTTTTCGTCCCCAATGACTGAACTCGCCCACCTATGTGTTTGGCATAACCGGTGAGGTAAGATAAATCAACGGAACAGTCATGTGTCTAAGCGCGAAGCACAGTTTGATATAACTCGTAAGGTAAGACAAATGGACGGAGCAGTTATAAAGGTCTAAGCATGAGGTACAGTTTGTAATAATTTAAGTTAACTGGACGGAGCGACTATTAAGGTGAATAAATGCGGCATAATTAGGCGTTGATCATGGTTTAAGTTAACCGGACGGAGCAGTTACCAATCTCAGCGCAAGAAATGAATCGGGATAACCAACGCGAGCAACAATGTCAACGTATATTATATAATTAACAACATTTTCGTATGAGACAAGGTTAACAGTTCACCTATGCTATGATCAACGCCTAAGTATGTGAGATGTGTTCACACAAGTAGCCGCTCTGTCCAGTTTATCTAAACTATGATCAACGCCTAAGTGTGTAAGAAGCGTTCACACTAGTAGCCGCTCCGTTCAGTTCACCTAAGCCAAGACAAACGCCGAATTATGTAGTATGTAGCCGTCGTCTCGCCCTCTCACGCGGCGCATCACGTGACAAGCCTAAGACTAAGTGACGCCCACTGTCCCAACCTGTGCATGCACACCAC
>JTDE01001299.1:91609-103752 GCA_014338405.1 Paragonimus skrjabini miyazakii
GCCATTTGGATTGTTTGAATTTTTACGGATGCCTTTTGGGCTAAAAAATGCAACACAAACTTTCCAACGCCTAATAGACGAAGTGCTACGTGGTTTGGACTTCGCTCATCCCTACATTGATGATATTCTGATCGCTAGCTCCAGCCCCGAGGAACACCGCACACATTTGTTCCAAGTTTTTCAACGCTTGAGCGATTTTGGTATTGTTATCAATCCTTCCAAGTGCCATTTGGGAGTGTCATCACTGGACATTCTTGGACACCATGTCAACTCCACCGGTGTACATCCGCTTGCTGTCAATGTGGCTGCCATCAAGGACTTTCCTCAACCCACTTCGGTACGTCAGCTTAGTCGTTTTATTGGTATGGTAAACTACTACCGCCGCTTCCTACCTAACCTTGCTGACACCTTGAAGCCACTCACTGACTTGTTGAGTTCCAAACAGAACAAACTCTTGGAATTATCTGAGACATCAGTCAATTCGTTTAACTCAATAAAGCAGATGCTTGCACATGCAACATCAATCCACCACTTGAACGCCTCCGCTCCTATCAGTATCACTACTGATGCATCAGATTCGGCTGTTGGAGCCGTACTTCAGCAATTGGTTGATAATACGTGGCAACCCGTCTCGTTTGTCTCCAAATCTTTGCAGCCGGCACAAACTCGCTACAGTACTTTCAGCCGTGAACTATTAGCGATCTATTTGTCCATCAAACATTTCCGTCACTTTGTTGAAGGACGTACATTTTGTGTTTCTACCGACCACAATCCATTAACGTACGCCCTATCGGCCAAACCTGATCGCTATTCACCACGGGAGTTGTGTCATTTGGATTATATTTCCCAGTATACATCGGAACTCCGATACGTTAAGGGAGAGCAAAATGCAGTAGCTGACGCTCTGTCAAGAGTCCAACTGACAAACATCTCGTTTGACAGCTCCATCGACCTTGCACATATGGCTAGACTTCAAGCTAACGACCCTGAAACAGAGAAGCACAAGAGCTTAATGAACGCTCAGCATGTAACACATCAGGGAGTATTGCTTCTTTGTGATTTTTCTACCGGATCACCGAGACCTATCGTTCCAAAAGAACTGCGGAAATCTGTTTTCGATACCCTTCACAACATGTCACATCCAGGAGTCAAAGTATCCAGGAAACTTATCTCTGAACGATTCGTCTGGTTCAGCATGAACCAGGATATTGGCGATTGGATGCGTTGCTGCTTGGCTTGTCAACAATCGAAGATCCACCGTCATACCGTCACTCCACTTGGATCATCTCCGCCACCTGATGCTCGCTTTGACCACGTGCACATTGATGTTGTTGGACCCCTACCACCATCGAAAGTTTCAGATATCTCCTTACGTGTATCGACAGATTCACTCGGTGGCCTGAAGGTTTTCCGATCTGTGACACCACCACTCAAACCCTGGCAACGGCATTCGTAGTAGGATGGATTTCGCGCTTTGGCATACCATCCACTATAACTACGAACCGCGGCTCCCAGTTCGAGTCTCATTTATTCGAGCAACTCACACGTCTTCTTGGAATTCAACGGATTCGTACCACAGCGTACCATCCACAATCCAACGGAATGGTCGAAAGATTTCACCGAACATTAAAGGTTTGATCAACTGCCACTTGTGCTTCTTGGACTACGCAACTCTGTTCGTGCTGACAGTCAATGCTCCCCAACACAACTTACCTATGGCACCAGTTTGCGTTTACCTGGTCAGCTACTAACCTATTCGAACAAGGCAAACTCCCCTGATCCGTCAAACTACGTAAGTCGCTTGAAGTATTTCATGTCCAAGTTAGCTTATCAACCACCAAGATTACAAAGCAAGCCCACCAATTATCCTAACAAGCTGAATGACTGTTCGCACGTATTTGTCCGCTGCGATAAGCTCCACGAATCTCTACAGCCAGCGTACAAAGGTCCGTATCGTGTTCTGAATCGCTCGGACAAACATTACACGTTGGATGTTGGTGCTTCTCGCAACAGTATATCAATAGATCGTCCCATTCCAGGGCGACTTATGGAGGAATTAACTCCAACTGACTCGAACACGCTACCTGAAACAAGTACCTACAAAACTAAATCCGATCGATCAGTGCGTTTTCTAGATCGACGTGCGGTCGCTGTTTCACCATAACTTCACAGTTGGTGGGAGACTATGTAGCCGTCGTCTCGCCCTCTCACGCGGCGCATCACGTGACAAGCCTAAGACTAAGTGACGCCCACTGTCCCAACCTGTGCATGCACACCACACGTCCATCGGCCCAAAAACCTGCCTCCACATCGGAACGCACACGCGGTCACCACCTGCACACTCAGCCAATTGGAACGTTCCAACTGGATGTGATTCAGTGCGGTCAATACACAGGCCCGCGTGACGCGGTTGGACCCGGATCGGAACAAGGAACAACACAACTGAATAGGACAGGACACGGTCCGGACGAGCGCCACTGAATTAATCTTGGACACCAATCCCACCAATAAAGATCCAAACTAATTGATTTAACCTTCTCATTGACTATCGTTGAGATATCGTTATTTGTTAGTAGGTACTCAAGCTATCACGGTTAAGGGTACCACTACAAGTATTATTTCACACTAGTAACTGCTCCGTTCAGTTCACTTAAGCTGTGATCAAAGTTGATAAGTAGAACACGGGAGAAATCAGAACGAACGGGTATTTAGACCGCTGGGGATAAGTTTCAATGATCTCCTTCAGTTCTGGGCATAAGTGAGATAACATACTGGCAGTCGTCAGTGAATTCTGCGGCCGGCGAAAACATAGACCACTAGTCCTCGGAATCACAAGCGTACATGATATGAAGATTGAAGGGTTGTAGCTGCAATGGTGGAAGTGGGAATCAACGTTTCGCCGGATAACTAACGAGCATCAATGTTAGTCATTATCTGTCGGAAAAGTGAGCATTGACTTACGTACACATGGCAAGCTACATTCAAGCATATTCAGTAAGCAATAAACAAAAACAATATGCACGTTGTTAATGATGAAGTGGGACGTGTTATCCATGTTTACACCATACCGCAGGTAAAAACAACCAGGTGACAACGTAGACACTTTTCCACCGGAAATGTTGTAAGGAAACCAGGCTGAAAATATAATTCAGGTGAATAATTAACCAACGACCTCGGCGGCATAGCTTTCAATAAGAACTACTGTGACATTTTGTGTACAATTTAATGCAAACGCAACGTTGTCTAAAATTACAAACTAAATTACATCTCCAAAACCACGCGAAACTGGGCATTTCTGCAAAATGGGAATGTGTATTCCACCACGAAAATTCCGATGGAATCATTTTCAGAACGTGAAATTGATTAGGAAAGCCAAAGTGATGCTTTTGTTGAAAAAAATGGCGACATTTTTCTCAACAAAGGTGTGACTATGAACATTTTTTAGGTATGGCTGATTTTTCTCATTGCAACACAATTATTATACTCGGTTAAATCTAAATATTTGTCCCGAAATATGCATTTTA
This sequence comes from Paragonimus skrjabini miyazakii, assembly GCA_014338405.1. Classification (NCBI taxonomy): domain Eukaryota; kingdom Metazoa; phylum Platyhelminthes; class Trematoda; order Plagiorchiida; family Troglotrematidae; genus Paragonimus; species Paragonimus skrjabini miyazakii. The sequence continues at coordinate 95,134 of JTDE01001299.1, forward strand.
ATATTTCATGAAAAATGGGAAAAATCTCTTATCGCGCCTAAATAGCCGTTTTCAACGCATTTCGGCCTTGAATCACAATACCGACGAACTACACGGTTGTCGTTATGTGTCGTAATTTTTCCAGCCGGGAGTGTTTTTCAATGTCATTCTTTCTGCAGGTTATCTCGTTTTTTATTCCAGCGTACATTCTAATTTCGTGGAAAAGTTAACAACGGCGGTACGAACGAATGCTAAAGTATGGCGATTATAACTGATAAAATACGACTTACTTGTCTAGTTTTTGTGTATTATCCTTCGTTGAAGTAGGTTTGTAGACGTTCATCATGCTTTTATTTTTATAAAAAGCTTAATATTCATTTTTTAACAACAGTTCGGAATTATAATCAGGCTTTCCTGCTTAATTACGTCCAAATTCAAATACAACCATGTGTTTCCACGTCTACGACATTGATTTTCACTATATTTTACCTTCACTTCTCCGAACTAACGTAGAATGCGATTCTGCGTTATTTTTTCATTAATCCCTATGCCATTGAACTACCGCAAATTCCTTGCTTACGTCTTCGGTAGATTGAAACAAAACTTCTTCAGGAAACAGAATTCTGAGATTTTAGGAACTGCAACATGTCACAAAATTTCAACAACTTCGAAAGCTACAAAATATTTTTTAACTGAAAGATAGCTTAGATGTTCACGGTCTACCGATTACACGCAGCGTTCATCCCAGTCAGCTGTCGGCGCGGTTCTGCAGCCAATCGTGAGCGGTCAGGTCCGACCGCTATTATTCGAGGGTAGTTCGACAGCTGGACCACATCTCGTGGTCCACAAAAGGCATGCGGTGCATCGCGGAAGATAAAGACGCCGTCACTGATGCCCTATCCAGATTTACCTTAAAAGGCCTACACCGAACTGACACCGTTGATTTGAAAGAATTAGCTCGAAAGCAAGACAACGACTTAGAGTTGCAACATTGTCGCACCTCTTTTTCGCGCAAACTTCGGGAGTTGCCTCTAGCCAACTACGAAGGCACAAGCATATGTGATACCACGATGGTCAGCCCTCGTCCGTTTGTGCCAATAAACTTCAGACGCTCTGTTTTTAACAGCCTCCACTATATGTCACATCCCGGCATTCATACTACCGTCAAGCCGATTTCAGACCGATTTTTACGGCCAAACATACACAAAGACGAAGAAGAATGGGCGAGAACATGCTTTGACTGTCATCGCAGCAAAGTCCACTGGCAGACCATCACGGCCCCCGGCACCTTCGCCAACCCCGACGCACGTTTCAGTCATGTCCATGTTGACATAGTCGGGTCGTTACCCCGCTCAAAAGTCATCGGTAGACCTTGACGTACGTTGACCGTTTAACCAGATGGTCAGTGACAGTACCTCTTCCACAGCACAAATACCAAGACAATTGCACGACCGTTCATGGACAGATGGATTTCAAACCGTGGTGTTCCAACTGCTGTAACCACTGACATAGGCACACAGTCTTAGTGGGCGTTGTTCCGAGACCCCAACCGGTTATTGGGAATGGATCACATTAAAACCACTGCATATCATCTGAGGGCAAAATGGTCTAGTTGAACGCTCTAATCATCAGCAGGAGGCCGCTTTAAAAGCCTGACTAGACCCTCAGCGTTAGACGGATCACTAAACCCTTACCATGCGTGGAATTCAATCAACTGTTAAAGAAGACATTGGTCGCACGACCGCAGAATTAGTTTACGGTACAACACTTCGCCTCCCTGATGAACTGTTCTACAAGTCAAACACCGGTCAAACTAATTTTGACGCTAACACATTCGTGCAGTAGTCGAAGCCATCCACGGCTAAAATCCGGCCCCCGCTTATCAAGCAAAATACCAAATAGGAACAAAAGCACTCCAATATGGACCTCTGTGATTTTGCTGTCGTTCATGTCGACGCCGTTGAGGCCGCTCTCTTAAATCTATACTCTGAACCATTCCGTGGGATTAAACGATTTCCGAAGATTTGGTGATCCATCGCAATGGAGCTCACGACACAGTGAGTACTGATAGAATTAAGGTTGCTGATATTGAACCCCACCTAGATCCTCCTACCGCTTCCGAGGCCGATCCTATTCCTAGTTACTCGCGGTCTACTCAGCCCATGTGTAACGAACAGCACGTACCTCCCCAGTCTAATTCGGAAACCCCTGTTGATCTTCCACACAATTGATCAGGCCAAACGGTCAGATGGCCAGCAGTTCCATAGAGTGTCGTGTCTAACATTTCCTCATTTTATCGAGTGTTTTCACCTTTCTAACGCTCTAAGAGGACGTCCTATAGGGCGATTACATATTTTCATTTTTCGCTTTATTTTATGTAGAGTCTATACCTCTATGGGCGCCATTCATTTTTCTACTGGTATATGCGCTTCTTTTTTGTCAAGCTGCCAATCGGGTGTAATTGTAGTGGAATATGGGTCGTTTCCACAGCGAAAGCGTTTTTTACAACGTTTTTTCAGTCAATCACAAAGAGTGGTTGTACGGACCAATAGCAACTCAGTAGTATGCACGCTGAAGTCAGCTGTTCTCATCAATATTCCCTCCGATTATTAACCTGTCGCGTACTCTCGTTCCACTTGCATCCTCTGCCCTCCCCGTAGCCTTATGGTCTAACCAACCGTTAGAATACGGCCTTTATCAAAGTGCCACTGGAGGAAAAACGACGCGTATGATTCAGATAGGTAACAGATATTAATCCATTTATACAGGATGTACAAAATGTGAAACGTTGATTCGTTTATTCTGTTTGTCGAGATCCATAATCCGTTTCTTTTCCTGGAAGTATAAGAATACGGTCATGTTACCGCACACATACCTGACAGACGTCCTCACTTTGTGGTGCGCACGCGTGTTGTGTAGTCCGTTCCTCCCTTGCGCAATGTAACCACCCCTCAACAGTATTGATTGAGCGTGCTGTCAAGAGTGATGGCGTATTCGATCCTCTCGTGTACCTGTCCTAGGTACGTTAGAGATTAAGGCAATATGGCAAATCTTACCTAATCAAGAAGCTTTCAACTGTGGGCGTTCGAAGTAAAGTGTCTGATGTGCACCGGAATAGGTTATTTTTCCAGCAACTGCGCTGATCATTAATCATTCCATCCTATTCTTAAGTAGAGCTCCAGCACTTGGAGCACTGATATCCCGAAAATAATCGGCCCAAAAGAACATCAGCCAGTTACTAATATTCGCACCCATCGATGCGGAATAAAACTTTGGATCCAAAATTTTCCTATCAATTTCATTAACTGTATCGCTGACGCCACCGGTGACGGAAAAGACGGCGTCTGTTTGTTTGCTAATTTTTTTTGTTTCTGATGTCATCCACTCCGTGGTAGTACGTAATTTGTTTATTCGTACAGTGATACAATACATCAGGTACAAAATACACTTTCCGACGATTTATAGCAGTAAGGAAAGATGAATGTAACTCTTGTAAATCAGTCTACGTGACCTTTCATCTATGCCACTTCCTGCAAGTAATGGAAATGGAAGCTGTTTTCTCACTGTTGTCTTTGTGGGTAATTGTCTGTGCATCATGTTTTATGCAACCGATGGGTTTTTAATGCTCCGTACCGCATGAAGAAACGGAATAACTGGTGGTAGTTTATTGACAGTTTCTTCTTTTCACACTGAGGTATTCATCATTGTCATCGTCCGCAAAACGTGTTTAATTACTGGTAACACGTTAGCCAACTTCAGGAATCAAACTACATTGGACGCCTCAGGGGTAAACCCAAGATAGTTGTGTTACCACTAGAAGATAAGCTACCGGAAGTGTACCGCATTTCCACTTCCTTAGCATGTTCAACATCAGCCACAATGAAATGTTGGTAAGTTTGATATAAGGTAATCTTACTTATTTATATTAACCAGTAAGGTAACTGTTAACTTCGGGTCGACTGACTTTGGCTGCAAGTGGTTCCGTGCGTACCTGTAGTATGTACCTCCAGAGAGTCCTGGATTGACCGTTGTTATTCGAGCAGCGTCAAGTCAGCGGCTGATGATGAAAGCAACATTTTCGTTGTTGTCAGCCTCAATTTTCATGACACAGCAACACTTTCTTACGTCCATATCTGAAAATGTAAAGCATTTTGTTTGTTGCAGGTAGTGTTGTTCATGTTAGCAGAAAAAATGCATGAACACATTTCAGTGGTTCATGTTTATTAGTGTCTTCTTAAATGTGTGTGAAAGTCAATTAACAGGTGAACTGGATGGCGACGGAAAAATAATAAAAAATTTCAGATTAAATCTGAAAAATTACACCACAAATTTGATAGTTGACGCAGTTCACCTGAAGTATGTATATAATAGACGATTCTATGGCATGCAACCAGAAGTCAACATTAGTTTGAAAACGTTTACATTACAGAATAGGTTGACTTGGGTCAAGGTTGTTAATATCAACGATGAGGTGGGGCAGGTTGTATGCAATGATTATATTATTGGGACCAGTATTCAAATTAAATGAAGCGTTCATGCGTAACGAATATCATATTCTGACACCCATTCTTTCAAACCTTCTACCACTTTGGACATTGTTCCACATTGCTCTGAGTCACATGCGACTGACGAACTGCACTCACCTGTTTCACGGTAAGTAGCGTAATGTAAGAAGGAAACAACACATGGAGAAACGCTTACACATCGTTGGTACGGTCGTAACGATGTCACTTGCAAACCGATCACAGGCATCCATCGTTAGCACGCATTGCCCTTTCCAGTGATTGACAGTCCTATTTGATGGCATTTGTGCTGAATTCACATGTGTACTTCAACTTTCACACATTCTCGACCAGCTGTCATGGGCAATTGGATAGTACACACATGAACTGCAATTGGACATAAACAAAAGTACAAAACCAGCATATCATATTTTTCTAACAACCATCCCATTTCAAGATTTTTGCGGTTTGCTGAGGCTGTCGCAATCGGTCAACTAAAGCCGGCCCTGTGTGTTCAAAAAACATTGAACCTGAGCTGACCCTGCCCTGGACTTAGTGACCTTTCCTAACTCATCAGTCGACTATCCATCCCGCCATCCACCGTCTGTTCAATATGAAAAACCGTTTCACATTATTGTAAATTTGGTACTGTTGGGTCAACACGAAATGTTTGCATCTGCCAGTTTTCGTGTTCTAACGATGTTGTTCAAATTTCAGAAGGGAACGTACTGTTTTAAATAAAGTAACGTGATATTATTATCCGGGGCACCAACATTGTTCACTAAAACGTAAACAGCTTGATACTGGGTGTTCATGTAAGCATTTTCAAAGATTCCATATACACAATTATTTATACCTGCACAGAGGTATTACGTTAATGCATGAGAACACGGCTGGCGGCATCTGAAACGGATTTGCCTGTCACAGTGGCCGAGGCCAAAAGACGCCTGTGCTTCAAGTCATCACCCCAAGTGGCTTGCGCTGAACCACTTGTGGTTCCACTCACACCACGTATCCAGTGCAACCCAATGGAATAGTACCAGTAGGTATGTAAGTGAGACCTTTGTGTCCAGCCGGTCAATGCTGATTAGTTAATCGAATGGCTAGCTGGAAAAGGAACCCCTTAACTCTCGGAAAATGAACAGAAAGAATGCAATTACAAGAGCTATACTGAGAAGAAAGATATGTAAATGTACTACAAGAAGCCTTTCAGTATAGGAGTGCATGTTTATGCATTCCAGAGAGGATAGACTGAAAAACAAAATTCAGACTGGACCACAAACTAACAGGCAGCTCATTAATCGTACAATACACAATCAATGCTAGGTGAAAGTATGGGCAGAAGACTGCAAGCACTCAAGCTTGGGAAAAGAGGAACGGGTTAGTTGCCAAACAACCATCGTCTTGGTAGATGCAATCATTGACAAAAATAGAATAAATATGCCACTATGACCTACCTGAGCCTAACGTACTCGTTGTCTCTTCGCCGACGATGCACTAAGTAAACTGGTGACCTACTAATATAAAACGGCCAGCGCATTCGCGGCCGCTCACATCGCAACGCCATATAATCATGTCACCATGGCACCGATGGTTCCATTGCGTACCGCGGATTCCGTTCTCGGCCGCGCAACACCTGCTCGTTGAACTCGCGGACGCCCGTGCGAATCATATTCCTCCAGGCAGTCCAGTTCAACGATAGGTCTTTCCAACATCTAAAGTCTATTTTAAAACTTGAGAGATTTGCCTGCACAGCATCCTGGTATCTCAGCTTCTGACCACCAGGATTTCGCTTACCTGATATCAGTTGTCCATTCAACACCTTTTTCGGGATACGGTCATCGCCCATTCGACGGACGTGACCCAGCCGGCGAAGCTGATTCAACATCAGAAAGGCTTCCATCCCGCTCATGTCTGCTCACCACAGTACCTCAGTGTTCGGAACCATGTCCGATCAGCGAGTATCTAAGATGCGTCTTAAACATTGCAAATGAAAGCGGCTTAAATGGTGCACATTCCGCTGATTTATTATCCACGTTTCACTGCCCCATAGCAGTACAGTCAGCACCATTGGGCAGTAGGCGAAAAGCTTAATGCTCGGCTGGAGACTGTGGTTTTCCAAACACGTTTTCCGGGATGTCCGACAGCAGTAATGGCCTTTACCGCACGAGCTCCCAATTCGCGGTTCACGGACAGATCGGTGGACAAATTGCTACCCAGGTAGCAGAAATATGTGCAGCTGCTGACAACATCTCAATTAACACGGATTTGTGTTGAAAGTGCTTACATAGCACCCCGGCCCAGAGAGGGCTGAAAGAGATAAAACGTCTTGTTTGTTCTGATATCCAGTCCGTCATGGCTTACCTGGACATCCAAACTTACCAAGCACTGTCCACAACGCCCCGTGGCTCACGGAATCAAACGCCTTGATGAAGTCTACGAAGGGGAAACATAGAGACCGCTTCCTTTCCCGGCACACCATAAGAAGAACAAACGCACAATCAACAACTCACCTTGATAACGAAAGTCTCAGGACTTATCAACAATCAATGTACATATTGATCAAAAGCGGTCCGCGTCGAAAGGCTCACCAGCTCACGAATTAATGCATCGTTCGATTCCGCTCACACCTACGGCATAAGACCCAACAGGTCCATCCTATCGACAAAACCACACATATCGATCCGTTCCCTCCACCCTGCCTCACCGAGTCTTGCATGGTAAGTCTGTAGAAACTTGACTGGACATCTCCGCTACATCCAGCAGCAGCCACGCATAAGTGGTAATATTCAGCCAGTCACAGTTCACCGGCCTACTGACCCTAATTTATTCTTTTTTACGCGGAATATTATTCTGAATGTGTTCATAGGGATCAGTTGTCCTTGTACAGAATGAATACTACCTGTCTGATATGGTTCCACCTAACAATGCATTTTTGGTGCGCGCGTCTTGTCTCTTTTGTGCTCCTGTTCCACTCAGATAGGGATTGCCTATAACGAGCTATCCACTGACCACAATTTGGACTGGTTCTTCGTGTTTATACCTTCGTATAGGGCAAGTTCCCTACAAACTCCCAGATACGGGTGTCTCCACAACACGCCACGCGATAGTTCTCCGTACTGAAGTTCTCCTTCGCAAGACCGAGAAACAGGACACCAACACGTTAGGAACTTGTTGGACCTACAACCAACTTTCTGAGCCTACTGAACTACTGAGCAAACTTCTATAATGTTCAAGAGGACTTACTGAATAGACTAAGTTAATGCAAGCGTACCTCACTAGGCTATCAGTGACAACAAAACGAACAACCGAAACAAAATAGTTGAGGTTCCAGCAAGTTACAGTAGTCAGAGGAGTTAACCCATAGGAAGTGTTCGCGAGTGCTTAGGATGACCACCACTATATTCTTAGTTATCGGTATCCGGAAGTGGGTATATTACGGAGTTATCGTTGATTGCTGAAGCGCGATCAGGGCCGCGACGATTTTCGTAGTATCATTATGGATCATGTTTAGATTTTCTGCAAGTTCAAGATGGCATATCCAGGTTGCTCAAAATGACCTAGTATTGGGATGCCTAAAAAGAATACCGTAAGACTGTTGTTTCAATTTTGTTCTATGTGAAATATTTACGGAGATATGTCATATCAAAGTTATCCGTGCAAGTGTACCCAGCCAGCACGGCCGTCCCCTGAGTGTCCCAAAACCGCACCCCGAGTGTCCCCTGAGCGTCCCCTGAGTGTCCCATGGGAGTCCTAACTGTGCACTTTCGGGTCGCTCATAGGACAGTGGGCGAAAAATCCAGCCAGGGCTCCCATATAGTATTGTAAATAGTTTTACATTTTTCTAACACCTATTAACGCCTTATCAAACGTTTACCGCGCACGGAAAAGAATATATAACCTCCCCCTTGACTAGCTATTCCGACCGTCCCATGAGAATACCCGAGTGACCACTGAGTGTCCCAAACTGGCATATCGTGGTTATTAATGACTATACGGCATTTTACCTCATTCCGCCGTGGCATCAAAATGACTATAAAAAGAAATGTCGTTTCAAATAAAATGTATAGAAAAAATCAGCAACATAGCATCAAAAATCATCACTGTCAGGGTTACTGGTATTTGGAGCATGAGTTTT
>JTDE01001299.1:124931-164383 GCA_014338405.1 Paragonimus skrjabini miyazakii
CTCCTGCTGGTTGTCTGTTACCCTTTCGGACCAACTGTGGGGCAATGGGAAGCCACCAGGGACAGCGTTCTTCCGAAGTAGGGGTTCCAACAAGTCCTGCAAAAAGAAACAACAAGAAACAAACATGAGCCAAAGGCACAGTAAGCTATGCTCTCGACTTATTCAAACGATATCTAGGACGGCGTCTACAACACAGCAGCACGCTCCGCTACACAATTCAAATTTAATCTGTGCGCGCTTGCTGGTTTCGGTCGCACATTACGCAATTCCCCTCTTCATTGAGTTCTGACCCCAGTGCTCCAAACCCTCTACAAGCCGGCTCGTGCTCATGTTGCCAGGGAACATAGAGTGCCTGTGGGTACTTCGCCCATTTACTTGTAACCTCTTTTTTTACACCTATTTTTACTTGGACACATTTTTCTCTTAATCCTGATATTTTTTTCCGGATACCACTTTTTTTTTACGGCACTCTTCTTTTGACAATGATACCTCTTTTACTCTAGCATCTTCGTTTTTTCGATCCTGGCAGGGTCGGCAAAATGTAGCATGCAAGCCGGCTGTTTCTACTGTTTGTTGTCTGTTACACTTTCGGACCAGCTGTGGGGCAATGTGGAGACACCAGGGGACAGCGTTCTTCCGAAGTAGGGGTTTCAACAAGTCCTGCAAAAGGAAACAACAAGAAACAAACATGAGCCAAAGGCCCAGTAAGCCATGCACGCGACTTACACAAACAACTAAAACGGCGCCGACAACACAGCAGCACACTCCTTCATCAATTCAAATTCAACTAGTGCGCGCTTGCTGGTTTCGGTAGCACATTACAGGGGGTTGATTTGAGGGACCCCACCGCGAGTCTCTGACTCAGAAGTCTGAGCTACGAGACAACAGGATACAAGGTTTTCTTGGGGGACCCTACCCGGAGCCAGTGACTCAAGAGTCTGACTCACTTGGCAGTGAGGGGCTTGCCTGGCCTGAGGACGCAGTGGACAAGACATTGGTGTTTGATTCTGAGCACTGCTGCGCGTAGTGGATGTACTCAAAGCTACACACTAGATGTTTTTCGACCGTATTGGATAACACGTCGGCTGTTACGGTCAACCGTTGGGTGATCGGAGTGCTGTTTGTTTCAAGGTACATTTCCCAGCCCCCTTCTTCCTGATACGGAAGACAACAGTGCCGCAACTATAAAAATAGTTCTGCTATATGCCCATAGGATTATGCCTCACTACCTAAACATTCCTATGAGTGTAACTGCTTTACATCTGACTGCTGCTCTTTGTTCTGTCTGACAAGGTTGCACCTGGAAGGACCGGAGTCCTAGTCAGCATAGCCCGCCGGATCAAAACAGTACATAAGGCCGACCACCTCGCCAGTATAGCAGTATAGGTGAAGCTGGTTAACCTGGTCACTGTAAGAAGTGCTTCAACCCGTCAAACGTAAAGGATATCCGGATGAATGTAAAATTGCATGCCAAACGCAGTGTACAATCGATTTTAACAATCAGTAATGGTTGATGCTGTCATCCTGGTAGGCAGTTGCGAGTGGGAACATTAAGTGCCGTAAATAAGTGTGTGATTCAAGAAGTCGGGAGTAAGGTTGCTTTGAAGCCAACATTCGGTCGCCTGAAGGGACACGTTGGCCCGATCAGATTTAGGGTAGATGTTTTGTGAAACCACGGTTTCCGCTTGGGGCAAACTGCACAACTGGGTATGGTCTTCCTCACATCACCCACCGAAAACGGTAGATTTTCAGGGGACAACGTTACTAAATCGAGCAACTCTAGGGTGACATATGGAGCCGTGAAGATGCTTTGGTTTAATGTTACGTAGTACATCCGCACGTTAACGTGTCAGAAACTTTACTGCCCTTACCACAAAGGTATATATCCTTGAGACTGCAACACAGAATCCCAGTCCACCATGTTGTATTTACAAAGGTGACTGATCTTGGTCCGTTACTTGAAAATGCGTGTCAGTCAAATATTGGCACCGTTTTCCCATGTGCTCGAAGTTCGCTCAAGCTCGTTCTTCCACTGACGAGTGGCACCATTCACTGGCCGATAATGTTCTGAGAAAATAGGAATCTGGTTTAATTGCGTCTACACGGCAGCGATGGCAAAATGTGAAGCGCTCGTTTCTACTACGAGAAACACTTCGTGAATCGGACGACTGTGCCTTTTAACATGTAGGACTTTGAGACGCCACTTCTTACGGGTGATTCGTTTTTAATTAGAAGCCGAATTTGGCCATTATTGTGGCATCCGTTGGGAATATTGTGCAAAACAGGACAACAATTCTCTGTTGAGATGTAAAATCTCATGGATATAACAGGTTGCATAACGACTGGAGCCTTTCAGGACCTGGTGTTATCAGTCTGTGAAAAATGTGGTGTTTTGTTCTCGTTAAATGTTAGCCCGTGTTTGTTAGTGGCTTCATTGAATCGTTCCAGGCTCTTTCCCGTCGCTCTTCGTTCTCATTGTGTTACGACCCACCCGATAGAGAAAGACAAGAACAAACGCAAGACCACGAGCAGTATCTCTATCACGACCGAACGCAACGATATTGCAAAACTGTGCGAAGATCAGAGCGCAAATATCGGAACCCAACTCTCGCAGCTTAGAACCCCCCAACAAGTAGGGAGAAAGACGGCCTTCAAACGAGTTTTATTTGCTGCCCAGCCCGAAGGCAGAATTGTGATTGACAGCAACTGTATTTATAGGTTTGGGTCGGCCTTGGACCTAGGTCGCCGAATGGACCAATCAGAAGCGAGCGTAACTTCTCGGATGTTCGAGAATTCTGGCTGGCGTTCAAAGTCCCAGAAAGTGAAGAATCCATTTTACTTGCAAATAATGCGAATTCATTCTGACGATCTTATCGAGAACTCTGAAAACACGATGCAACACACCGAGAGGAATCTGTCAGGATTAGAAGAGATCATCACATTCTCCATATGTGGTGAAGTCTTTATTTTTATCCCTTGTTGGCGCTTTTGGTAGACACTCTTCTTGGCACCGAACCCCACGCAACTCGAGATCTTCGCGACTGATTAATCAATTTTCGGGAGTAGATATTCATGTACAAACGTGGATCGGTTCACTGTTCGGTTTTAATTGATAACCATCCGTCGCAACAAAACTGGATCTTGACAAGGTGTGACGGCTTGCGCATCTCGATGACCAATTGAGCTAAACTGGACGGTGTGACGATAACACCGACGATCACTCATACATGTGAACAATTATATTCAACGGCGCAACCCAACGAGTAAGAGGTCCGCATTATAGGCTTTATTCCTCTAACACTTGGCGTATGACAACTGAGATGGAAAACGCATATAGATTACCAACTCAAAAATGAAACAAATACCACAAAGTATTATAACATTCTCCCCCACCAAGAAATGGGAGCAGATACCAATTGGTAGGTCACAGGGAAATGACTGAGCATGTGCATACTAATCGGCGAAACAATATTTGGTAGTGAGCGTCAATATGCAATAGGTTTATGCGTCTCTATTCCCCTGACTGTGTGGACGAACACGCCGTTGATGTTTGATTAACGTTTCAAGATTACGCTAATGATCGTTATTGGGACAATTGCATGCTTCATTGTTGTGTATGTCAACGAAGGGAATACTGTTGTGCCTCTCCGTGATAGGGACGCGATTAGACGGTACAGATTTAGTCTCTTCGATCGAAAATGTCGATAGTCTTTGTAAGGGCGTCTCAGGCATGACTTCTACTTTGGGAGCAAGTTGTGAATAGAAACTGTCTTCCCCCTGCCATTAGGAAAGCGGATGTGCGCGTGCTGTGGGTTGCACTGAAGTAACTCAACTTCTCCAATGAGTAAATCATAATTGGACTGTCTGACGTTCTTCTTAAACAACACCGATCCAGGTTTAGTGGGTCACATTGGGAGGGTTTTCCGGTGGTCGACTTCCGGTTACAGACGGGTAATCTTTCATGTGGTGTGGCATTAGTTGTGGTACACAGGAGTAAGCTGACGGAGTACAGAGCGTTGAGAAGGAGAAATTACTATTGGTTGATTGCCAACTTACGAGATTTCAGGGCGAGCAACATGGTTTTCCACAGCGTTTCATTCAAACGCTCTACTTACCCGTTACCCTTGGGGTTGTATAGTGTCGTTCTACTTGTCGCCACTCCCCTTTTAGGAAGAAACGGTTGAACACCGGACGATACGGATGACGATCCACGATCAGAATAAATGTATGCCTGATTGCCAAACAATGAGAACAACTGACAAAAACACTTAATGTCGGTCTGGCTAATCTGATCAGAACATGCAAAAGCAAAAGGAACTCGAGAATATTCATCAATAATTGTTAATAAGTAACAGTTGTAGGTTATTGGTGGTAGGAAATCCTTAAAATCGATCGACTGTCTTTCAAATGATTGTGTGGCTTCCATGAGCTCGCCTCGAGCTTTGGAGAGAAAAAAACGAGGTTCGACTTCACTGCATGCTGAACGTTTGGCAACAACATTTCGAACTTCTTCCATGGAAAAGGAATGTTTTTGGCGCGGACGAAGTGCGTCAACCGAGAAACGTCCGGGTGACAAAGCGATGCATGTAGTCCCTTCAGGTTGATATTTGTCATTAACGCCCCGCAACACTTACACGAGAGTGTATGTGTCGCTCCATTATCTTTACCAGATCGATACACAACATCGAACTTAAATGGCGATGGTTCCAGCTTACAGCGTTCAGTTTTATCGTTCTTGACTTTCCCTCTGTGTTGGTTGCCGTAGATGAAGGGGACAGAACGTTTGTCTGTAACAGGTTTAAAATGGTTTCGAAATAGAAAATGTTTCTATTTACGTATGGATTCCACGACAGCGTACGCTTCTTTTTCTACGGCGGAATGGTGCCGTTCACTGGATGACAGACTACGCGGGAAGAAGGCTGCCGGTCGACCATTTTGATTCAGAGTGGGTGCGATCGCCACATCAGAGGCTTTTGTCTCAACAACCAAAAGGGTTTCGTACTGAATAGTAGAGGTAGCGGCTTTGGACAGCTCGCCTCTTAGAGCCTCGAAGGATTCTCTCGCTTCGTTGGGTAGAGGGAATGTGTTATTATGCACAAGTTTGTGAATTTTATCAGAGAAAGGAGATATCCATCGTGAACCATAAGCGAATAATCCCGCCACTCGTTGCTGAGACTTCAAGTTAAGAGGAGAAGCTGATTCTCGTAGAGGTTTGAGGCAATCGGGATCCGGTTTGATACTGTTCTTGGATACCTCATAACCTAGAAGTTTAATTTGTTCGGCGGCGATGATGCTTTTCGATTTATTGAAAGTCAATCCGTATTTCCTGGCCACGTCTAGGAATTTCCGAAGTTTGAGATCATGTTCAGCGGGGTCGCTTCCATATACCATAGTATTGTCAACGTAAGTAACGGTATCTTTTAATCGTTCGCGTGCTACCATACTGTCAGTAGTCTGTTGGAATCAATCGACGTCATTCGTCACCACAAATGGAATCCGACGAAACTGTTACAAACGTCTACGTGCCTCGAAGGCTGTAAAGGGCTCTTCTTCATCCTGGATAGAAACCTGATGATAAGCTCTCTTCAAATCCAGAGTGCTATATATGTCACGCGTGGCGATGCGTCCGATCATCTCGTCAATTTTGGGGAGGGGATAGGCATCCAAGAGAGTATATTTGTTAATCGTGTTACTATAATTGACGACCATTCTTCCTTCGTGCCCATCGTTAGCGACTACCAAGGCTTGAACCCTCCAAGGGGAAGGCGAATGCTCTGGAGCTCTTTCACTAAGCAAACAGCAAATTTCATCGCGTATAAACTTTTCGTCAGCTAGATTGTGCCTTCTGGATTTTGTCGCAATAAGCTTGCAGTTTCTCACAAGGTTTTGGAGAAGACGAACAGGTTCGATATGAGCTGAGGTCAGTGAGCAGACTGAAATCGGTGGTTTTGTCCCACCTAATGGAATTCCAACGCTTTTATGAAGTTTAAGACAGTCGTGACCAAGAAGAACATCTGCACATAAATGTGATAGAACTGACAGCTTCACTCTCATACACAACATCTTTGTACCTGGTCGACGCCAGGACGTGATATCACGTGTCAAGGGGTGACAAAATCTAGTGAGTGTACAAAACCAGTGATCCCATTTTTTGTGGCGTTAACTGCATTTGGGTCGACGTCAAACCCCCCAAGACGTAGGATCCGTTCCATCACGTAGTTTTTAGACGAATAAATTGTTGTGAACAGTCTGATTCAACAGCGCAACTCAACAATCTCGCGCCAGAAGCAAAAGTGTAAGAGGTCCATATTATAAGCTTTATTCGTCTGATACTTGGCGTATGGCTGCTGAAATAGGAAACGTAGATTACCAACTCAAGGATGAAACAAATACCACAACCTATTATAGCAATACCAGACAGATCAATAACAAAGTGCAGTCTCCTGGTCTTCCAGGTTGGGGATTGGAAGAAGGTTGGTATCTTTTCCGAAGAAAGTACCAGTTTTGGTTTACTGCTGCCCCTTCACTGCCCTGCGGTACAAGCTGTGATTAAGAAGGCTAATCGCTCTCCTGTCTAAGTCTGGGTGTCTTGACTGTATTCCAGTCCACGTACAACCATGAATATTCATAATAATTATTCTACACTGCATCGGCCCTATTTGTTGCATACAGCAGGTTGGTTAAGCGAAAGGCTCTTAGCCCCCTCCCGACCCAATTTTTGGTGATTACTCCGCAGGTCCCGCAGCAGATATAGCTAATCACGGTAACACTGTGTCGGTAAGTCCCATCACTTATCACTCAGTCTCAGCCCTCTCTCGTTCCCCGCTTAGATCTAGAATGCGAATTAATTTGGGCGCTTTCAACGTTCGCACTGTAAAACAGATAGGCCAACAGACCACTCTCATACGAACGTTAAACTTGTTGAATGTCGATGTCTGCTGCATTTTAGAGACTAGAATCTAGGACAATAGTCAATGTATGAAACTAACAACAAAAACGTTGTTTACCCGGTACTGGTTACACATTTCGGGTGACTCTACAGCCGCTGCTACCGGCCAGGCTTGGATAGGTATGGTCCTCAGCATGACGGCCGCAACTGCACTGACAGATTGAGTTCCTGTTAGCAGTAGACTTTGTGCCGTCTGCTTAACAGGTTCAACTGAGGCCAACTGTAGACGCAAAAATTTCAGAAACCTTTTCATTGTGTATGCTTATGCTCCGACTGACTGTAGTAACGTCGGTGTCAAGGGCGCCTTTTACTCGGATCTAGCAGCTGTCCGCTTGACGCACGATTCTGATATAGTCATGTGAGGTCACAAATTTTTCATAGACCCATCCTGAGCATCCCCGTGTGAATCGACATTTTTCAGGGATTTCTCCGTTGTTCTAGTCTTTGTGGAACGCGACTGTGGCGTGACGTTTATGTACGGACTTAGGGACTATCCTTCTAAAACGTCCTCAACGCTTGGTTTTCGTTATTTGAGAGATTTGTTAACATTTAATTGACTCACTATTGACAATTTTTTTCTGATTAATTGTCGTACTTCTTTTTGTGTGCTGTGTTTCAGACCTTATTCGAATAACTTTTTTTCAAGTTCATGACTGCTTACAAAATTATGTATGCGCTCTGCACCCATATTCTGGAGTAGATTGAAACGCTGGGTTTTTTTTGGTTGGGTCATTTTTCCCATTTCCTTTTTTAAAAGGTTTGCTTCAGTAACTCCTTGTCAACGACCAGTGCGGCTACGATTTAGGGGAAACATTTGACTATTCCCTGATAAAAGTGCAGATCTTTAATTGGTTGTCATATCAAACGTTACTCGGTTAAGAAAACGACGTGGCCGGCGACGGTGTCGCGTTCCTGGCGTGGTGTGTACTCTTGTATGTCTGTTCACTTTTGGGGTTGGATAAATGTATTTGTTTGGTCCTGATTGCCAAACCCAGCCTCCTAACCTGTTACTTACCTACTCACCGGTACCATCCGGTGCGTAGCTTCGTGTTCAGGCAAATAAACTGCTTTTAACTTAGTTTCGGACGGCAAACTAAGTTAGGTTGCTACTATTTAGATAAGTTTTTACGAAGTGTGACAATGATTGCTATCCGATTTGCATTTTGTTGAGGTACTCCATTTCGAGACTAATTTGCTTCGTTAACCTTCGCGCAACTTTTAGCCAGCGGTGATGTGGAATTAATTTCGAAGCAGAGCCTGGCTGTACGTGATGGTTCTTGGCTCAGTTCTTAGATCAGAATCACCTGACAGGACGGACGAAAGCTGCCTTGGCATTTAACTGTGTTCTGCTGTGATAGGACACTCGAATGGCCGAAACTGGTATATGACGCATACTCCACGTTGCGGGTTATGTGCCAGTTTGATGGTGTTAAATTACTCCGATTTATTCGGTAGGTTAATTCGGTTGATCTGAAGTGATCGAAGTTAACAATATATTTTGGTTACCGTCTGTCTGACCTGAGCAGAACATTTGGAACAGTTATGGGTAATCGTTTGATTCAGGCTTAAGTTCTAACTTGTACTGACATTACGCAATCTCGTTTTCTGGGAATGTTATATATTTGTTATTTACGTTTGCAGCGGTTACCAACGAGAATTCTAATACTTCCTTACCAGTGAAACGGTGGGTCATGGAGGTGAGCTTCTGTACGTTTGTTTTTACTTAAGTTTCAGCTAGTTCAACGTCATTCGGTTCATACCTTAGTATTTCGGTCCTTGAAGCGCACTCATGATATGTTTGAAACTGATCAAGCTCGATTACCGGAAGTTGATAAACTGAGGTAGGTCTGTTGAACAATTTCAGTTTATCATGTCAATCCAAGCGACACCCTCAAAACGGCTGTGAAAGCGCGTGATCAATATGGACCCGTGTTAAATCAGCCCAACGCAAACCCAATTAAACAGGTGAAACCAGGTATAGTGGTTTTCAACATCGTGAGAGCGGTTGTGTTTCCTAGGCAGTACGAATGGGGCTACTGATGGGACGATTGTTTCAGTTGAAAAGAACAAATCGAAGTAATTAACGGCTTGTTTCACTCAGTTGGCTCAGATTTGTTCTAGATCAGAACACCACCGTGGTTCAGGTTGGTAATGAAAAGTTAATTCTTCCGAAAAAGGCACCTACTATGCCGAAACCGACATGGCACCCTCCTTGGAAACTGTGCCGCGTAGATATCAGTTGTTTTGTTGTAACTAACTATCTGACTTCAGGTTGTCAGCGGGCACACGGGTTGGGTACGCTGTGTTGCATTTGATCCTACAAATGAATTTTTCGTCACGGGTGCAGGTGATCGAATGATAAAGGTTATTTGTTCATTTAAATCTTGTGCATTTTAATTAAAGGTCTGGGATTTTGCGAGTGGGACGTTAAAATTAACCTTAACTGGTCACATAAGCGTTGTTCGAGGAGTTGTAATTAGTTCGCGACATCCTTATCTGTTCTCTTGCAGTGAAGATAAAACTGTGCGTTGCTGGGACTTGGAACAGAATAAGGTAACGCTATTGAACTTGGTTACGTTTCCCCTAGGTCATACGCCATTATCATGGCCATATGTCGGCCGTATATGGTATCGATCTCCATCCAACAATCGATGTGTTGGTTACTTGTGGACGTGATGCAACCGCTCGCGTGTGGGATATGAGGACAAAGGTATGTCACTACTCTGATTCAACCATGGAGCAGGGGTCTTGTTCCACGTTGCATTAACTGTGAACATGTGTGTTTTCTCCCTCAGGTGAATGTGCATACGCTAACTGGACATTCGAACACAGTGGCGACGGTTCGTTGCCAAGAGTCTGACCCACAAGTTCTGACCGGGTCACATGATGCTACAGTTCGATTGTGGGATTTGGCTGCCGGACGAACAATGGCTTGTTTGACCAACCACAAGAAGAGTGTGCGATCCTTGTGCATTCATCCCACACAGTATGTACTATCGTAAATTTGCGTTCGCTAGTTCTGCTATTTGTGCGTATTTCTTGTAAGTTTTAGAGCAACTTATTCTCGAACCACAACGTGTTCTGTACTTACGGTTGAAACGAAACTGACTGGCCGATTAAGGTCTAGTTTCAGAACTTGCTCTATCCACCGCAATTATTAACCACAGTTTGCTCACTGGTGAGAATTAAAGGTGAATGAACTGTTTGAGTTTCGTCATTGTGTATTGTTTCAATAACTCTTACGACACACTCATCTCGTAACAGGAGTGTTTTGTACATAGTATATTGTTAAAATAGGTCTGCTTCAAACCTCGATGGTTTTATTTATCAGGGCGACGTTTAAGATTAATCGGCCTCGTACACTTTCCTGTCCTATTTCTAGAACTTCTGTGTCGTAAAACACACAGTTAATTTTGGTTGGGATGCCTCGCTGAATCCCCTCCCCTCCAGCTCATTAACTGCCGCTTACATCCAGAGTACGAGTTACTGGGGACAGAATTAACATTCGTATTATAAAATAGATAAATCGACAGGCCGCCCAACATCTTTTTTATTTTATTGATCAAAACCCAGAGCACTAGTCAACGTATAACGTCGCTTGCTTCCATCCAAACAACCCGGTCAGCCTTAGACATCAAACTGTCCGGAAATTTGTAATTGTTCCCTCCACTGAAGGTGGCGACAACACTGTTATGGACTTTTCTAAAACCGTTCTGTGGTTTCATTGGACCGTCCTTCAGTTCTGGTAATCTTCTTAGTTAAGAATGTGCATGGTCAAATCGATTGACAGAGTGACGTTGCGTCTCGCTTAAGTGGTGGGTTCTGGTTTGTCTCACGCCGTCCAGATATTACTGGTGAGCATGTGTGGCCACTTCATTCCAGACGCAGGCTATGCTTCAGCCAGTGTCAACTTTAGACACTAAGCACGCTACTGTTTCACTTGTCATCCCCTTTCTTCGAGTCAAATCTATTCTCAGATGGATCATATAGACATTAGTTGTACTTTACGTGACTCTTAATATTTGTCAGTCCTTAATCGTCCACGTGTCCAGATACAGACTGCGCTAACGTGCTGTCGCCGTTTCACTGTGCGACGTTTGCAGTGACCACAACGGACAGTCTTTGAGAGTACAATTACGAAAACAGCCTGGAACACAAGCTTAGCCATCCTGACCTTGTGGATCTCAACTGCTGTTGGACTCCAGTATCACGAGCAATGAGGGCAGTGAATACCACAACATGCAGTACGACATTTCGAGTGTTCGACGAACACTTGACTTAAGGAAAGTCTCTAGAATAGCTGGATACCGGATGGATTGTTCGCCACAGTGATGCATATAAATTGTGGAAAGATATCCGTTAGACGTTTATGTATATCCTGAGGTAAGTTGCCATGGTAAGTCAGGAGGAGTAGGTTACTAAGCGTAGTCAATTTTGCGGGCTATCCGCTTCCGTCGTACTCTGATCAGTAGATTACTAGTTACTTATACTGATGGAGATCCACTATTGTATTTCGCTCCCTAAGTACAACAATGCCGTTGACCCATATGATCTTTGGCGACAATTTTCAAATCTGATGAGTAGTAGGGGATTTTGATTTTCATACAGATTGAACATCACCCACAATTGATCGCAGCTGTCGCGTTCCCATAGACTGGAAAGTCTATGGGAATGCGACAGCTGCGATCAATTGTGGGTGATGTTCAATCTATATGAAATTTTCAAATCGGGTGATGGGGCTTTGAATAACTTGCTTCAACTGTTTTATGTGATTGCGGACGTTCCTCTGACCTGTGTCAATCAGTATTGTCTCAGGTATTTTAGATAGAAGATAAGAGCTTTTGTCCAAATCACAGCTGTCATAATTGGGCTTTTGGCGTCCATAGTGCACAATCGATACTACGGAGAGAGGAAAACAGAATCTCGTCGGGAATAAGATGTGTGATTCATATTGTCATCCTCCGCCTGGTCTTGAGACTGCGTCTTACTTACCATCCGCTAACACTTCGACTTCTTTTGATTACAACGGTGCGTTTAACTTAGCTACTTGAGGATGTCCTATATGGCTTCTAATTGTGAAGTTCTACAAGACTGTAGTGAAGCTTTTTTGGTCAGGTTATAAAGTTCGTTAACTGGTTCATGTTTTTTAATGGTCTACATTAACAGTGGACGAAGCGTGAAGAATAAAATGGAATCCATTAGTCTTATGGGTAGATTGGTTTTCGCCAATGTAGGTTTTCTGTGTTGCTAAGACGGTATCTGCTTTGGTTCCAAGGGATACCTGAGAACTTTATCAGTGGTATTACTTCTTGACGTCGCCGCTCATGATGGGGGACCGAAACCATAGTTTCGATCATTGACACCTGCTTTCGGCAGCATCGAGAAAGTTAAATAAGTGGTATTTGGTAGCCAGGGCCAAACACGTTCGCTTACTTAATCTTTAAGGATCCACGCACTCTGGGATACTCACTAACCTCCTAGTCATGCCGAACATTGTTTGCAGACGCCACGGGAGATTTGATGTGCGAAAAAAAGGCAGTTATTTGGACAC
Organism: Paragonimus skrjabini miyazakii; assembly: GCA_014338405.1. Taxonomy (NCBI): domain Eukaryota; kingdom Metazoa; phylum Platyhelminthes; class Trematoda; order Plagiorchiida; family Troglotrematidae; genus Paragonimus; species Paragonimus skrjabini miyazakii. The sequence goes on from JTDE01001299.1 coordinate 137,432, forward strand.
TTTAGATATGGCGGTCGTATCCGGAACCGGTCTTCTGGTGAATCGCAGCCTGTAACCGGATATTTTTGGAGATGACTTCTTATGGGGTTCAGTTAGAACAACTTATCCATCTGATATGAACAGACCGGCTGTTTGTTTATCTGGTCTGTGCACTCTGATATTTGAATTTAGACATTGTTTTTATGAATCAGCTCTAACCTCTAACAGTTAGACGTCGATGTAGCTTGGTGTATTACTGATACTTCAGTTCATTATATTCCTATACAGCCAACAATCTCTGTTCACCGCTGAATTGTTATCTTAAAGAATGTTCTCATATAGACCCTACCCTGAACAAAGTTGTAATCTGTTTGTTGGCCAACGATTTTACCACACGAACTCAGGTGCACACCGGTTTAAATGATTCGTTATTTATGCATTTTATAGCAATGTTACCACTATTTTTCTATTGGATAAAAATAGCCCATTCTAGCATAAAATGCTTCGTTTTATGCAAGCGAAAGTGGACTATCGTGAAACTGGACCAACTGGTCGGAAAACCCATTGGCATAAACTTCTTTCATTTTAAAATCTACATTTGTTAATTTGAGGCTCTTACCAACCTAACTCCTCGTATAGGTTTGGACAATCTGAATTTACTCCGTCCACCTGTGATTAAGCACCACTTAGCCTAGTAGGATATATGCGATGTGTAAACTGGAGAATTTCTACATTATAAACGTCTGATCACATAGCGACACTCTTAATTGTCATGTTACTGAAATTGCAAATGTAATCCAGTCATGTCTGTATTGAAGTAGCGTAATTCACTGTCATCGCAGATCTGACTTCAGTGTTATCTAACCAACATATTACGTTCGTATACTTTGGGGTTGATAAGAAACCCATTCAATTTCCCGCCATAACCATCGACTTGGCTGATTGTAACGATTCGCATGTGTTCAGTAACTGCTTATTAAAGCATTGACACTGAACCTGAAAATTCATAAGTTAGATCTTAACACAAATGAGTCTCAGTAGTCTGTTGCGAAAACTGACGGACACACTGGAGCGTTCGTGTCGGGCTTGATTTTCCAGGCGAGGGTCAGAATATACGACAGCATTTTGGAGACTTTACTTGTCACCTAAGATTGTGCCTGGAAAATTATGTTGCTGTGGAAGCTGGGGACAGCAGGCCACAAGAAATTTATCAGTCTCGTTCTACCAAGAACCTTCAAGGTCTACACTTCGATGAACTTTCGCAAATCTTAGTAGGTATGTTTGGCGAGTAACTCACTATTCAGTACCAGTACCTGAAACAGGTAGGAGTGATACCGACGACTTCGTAGCCTACGCAGGAATTGTGAACCGAGAGTCTGAAGATTTCAAGTTCCACAGCTTGGCCGATGTTCCGTTCAGATGTCTTACCTTCGCTTTTGGGATCCAGCCATCTCAGAATGCAGAAATCCGGATACGCATGTCGAGCGGAATCAAGAATTCGGGAGTGACTCTCTAGCTATTTACAACTGAATGTCAGCAGCTGATCAATCTCAGGCATGAGGCGATCACGATGAAACAGTCACCGTCTAACAACCGTCTCGATTCCGTAAGCGCTCGATCATTCCAAACGAGAAGCACAGGAACCGTGACCGAGGGAATCACCCAATCACAGCCGTCTGCAAAGCCGAGCAAATACAAGACACGAATACGAAGTGGTTGATATAAATGGTGCAGGCTTTCGATTTCAGCCGTACGCTGCATCAGACATAAAACGTCATCCGCGGAAAACTGAACACTGCCTGAATGGCTTTTGGTGACATTCTGCAATTATCTGGGACATTTGGTTGCACACTGTTATAACCTAATCCTACTGAACACGAATAACTGATACGAATAAAAGTGAATGAAGAGCGTGAACAGAAACCCACTCCTATTGAAAATTCTGGTAAAGCACACTCCGGATTGGCAGTGCATTCGCTAATTTCCATGGAATACTCATCTGCATTTACAGAAGTAAATTACGTTGTAGGCGCGTCAGTGCGAAGATATATTTGTATCCTACGCTGATCCACATCGTAGGATTCTGACAACAGAATCATGTTCTTTGGCTCAAGTTGACTCCAACTCTCCGTTGAGGATCATACGAGAAATGTATCATTGGCCGTCATACTCGGTCGGCCTATTTTTTGCTAACAAGCTTAGCAACCCTGTTTACCCGAGTTTGAATTGTCTTGCTCTCACACAACGTGTTTGTATTTACACCGTTTAACCTACTACATGTTATCCTAGAACAGTTAGCTCACATTACTCGGACTCGTTTTAACTAATATTTGTTTTCCGCGTTTACTGACCTATGAGACCGAAAACAATTGTAACCGATTTCGTACTGGTTTGCCTTGCCAAGAGAACCTGATTTTTTTGCTGGCTGGATTGGTAGGAAAACGGACGGACACGACACAACAGTGATGGACGCGTTGATGTTGTCTGCCTGAATGTACGCACAGGACTTTAATTAACTCACTCTACTTCCCTTTCTTTGTTCTTTAAATCTGGGTTTGCTTTTTTTTATGTTTGCCGGCGTTGATCGCAGGTGTATTGTTGTCTTTTTGTGTACCTGTGTACGACATCTTCACACTCTCTATTCATTTATCAGGAATGCCTTCATATCTGGTTCACCGGATAATATCAAACAGTGGAAACTTCCAGAAGGTATTTTCATGCAGAACATGTCCGGACATAATGCGATCGTCAACGCGCTGGCACTTAATCAAGACAATGTGGTGGTCAGCGGAGGTATGTTGACCAAAACGTAATTGACCCCAGTGATGCATATACACTTACGAAAATGCGGACAGAGCGGTTTTGTAACGCTATGTCTGCGGAGATCTGACGAACACATTTTATGTGTGCTCGATCAGACTTGTTGCATTTTTATGAACATGCGCAGGCTCGGAATGAATAAACTAGTTTGATGTTGATGTGAACGTCTCGGTAAACGTCATTCAGTTGATCTTTGATGAACATCAGTTGTTCGTCTAGTCGTTATTTATCACTGGTTTCCACGGGTGTCTTTAATTCTTTCCCCCGACGTCCAAGGCATTTACGGTTAATTACTTGGGGTGAACGTTCTTATTATAATTCGTACCTCCAGCAACTGACGATGTCGTCAAGTAAGTATTTCCAGTTTAACAGATAGTAGTATGTACACGAATCGTATCACCATCACTTTGCATTGTGGGAATGCTCATATAATCCATTCCACTTCCTGAAGCGAAACTGTGACATCTATCCGCTTTTCACATTCCAGTTAACCACCATTTGTTTTGGTCCAAGTCCATCAGTGTGCTAAACTCGAAGAAAATGTGTTGAGTTAGCTGAACGAATGAAGGGACGAGTGAAAAATACTGATTGTTTGAATGACTGTCATTCACCAAGATTCGATTAACTAATGTTTACTGACAAGTCACTCGTCGGAGGACGAAATTGCTTATATCAGATGTGCTTGTCACGTCTGTTGACATTGAGTTCTGTGGACAGCGTTGTCTACATTTCATCCACGGATGCAGTCATTTCTTTTTCTATAGGGGTGTACTGGTTAAAAAAACTGAGTTCAGTTTTGTCTGTCGACATTCTGTTATCAGGTCAAACCTCTTTCAACCCCAGCACGGTAATTCGACGTGACTGCACGATAGTTTGTCTAGTGAGACCCACCGAATACCTCGAGCTGAATCGTGTCTATTCGTGATAATGATAGTCTGCATAGGCCTTCCTGCTACGGTTCACCTACTGGCACTCCAGATGAGTAGAAACTAAGGCCACCAGCTAACATGCCGCGAACAAAAACAACGAAACACCAGATCACGAAGGTTTCGAAGTTTTCGCCGTTCACATATCATTACTTTTGGTAGTGATGTGCTATCAGCAGTACAGTTTTTAATGTTTACTTTACGGCCGCGAAATGTGGTCTCTAAGAATTGCGAATATAGTACGTGCACAGGTCCTTACCTGTCGATGTCCGTGTTCAACCGAAAGTATCGGGTAGTATCAGCGGTTTTTTGACCGCGTTGGTCAATCCAACCGGATCGTCTCAAACATCAAAATCCACATATTTGTCTTTACTGAAAATGGTAATCCATCATGTATCATACTGTACACCCTACCAAGTTCCCGCCTCACTGGCTGAAGATGCAAAATATCGCCAATAAGCTAGGTACACCCAATCATGTCCTTACTGAGGCCGGGATTTTTGTGGCCTGCAGCCGATAACATTAGGAGATTTTGGTCGAATTGTGTCAGTTAATAAGGCGGAACAGTGAAAGCCATAAAGAAGGTGTCGCATAAATGTCTTATTTTCGGTATTAAGTCCGTTGTGTTCACAAGCGTGTTTTCAAGTACACTGGTACCGATTATTTGTTTGTTCATAGGGTTTGGAGGAAGAGGTCCTACTCCCCTGTCTCGTTTTTTAAACCAGTATATTTTTCTTTTCCGAGCCGCATGGCGATTAAATATCTATGTCAACCACTGATGTAAGACCGATTACTAATGGGCGCAAGTTTGGGTCGTCTCATTCACTATTGAATCTTCTTCCCCATCAGTAGTATGATTCTGCACAGGAAAATCACATGATACTCAAAGTCTTATGCTTCAAAACTCCCGCATATCTGTTTTTGACTCACTCACATCGAGCATCTCAGATACCTGGTAATTCAGTTTTTCATTTGAAATCATGTGCGTCCCACACTCGACAGCTGAAACGATGCACATTTAGCCGTCGACACTCACGGTTCACCTTAGGACTTCAGATCTCCCAGGTATACGCTAAATTAACCTGTTCGTGGTTCAAATCTGCTCGATTGAACATAAAAGAAGCGATATACAATTCGGGTTACTAGTTTTATCGGCTACAGACCCAAGAGCAAAAAATAGCAGCGTACCATTTCGCAACCGACACTCCCCGTTCGGTTTCATACTTGTTTGGGTCCATAAGATAGAGTTAGCCTGAACTAACTTCGGACTGGTAAGCCTTCGTTTTAGGAGTTTAGGCTCCCATCCTGTGAACATGGCTTTGAGGGTCGGCATAATAAAGTAAGGTTGAAACATGTATAAAATGTCCGACGACTCATCATACTCACTGGCGATGGGCTGAGCCTGAAAATGATCAATAATCGTATCAATATTTCGTTTATTGCTCTGCCTTACGAATGCTTAATTATGATCCACGGATACTGACATATGGAATTTCATTCTTTTCAGGCGATAATGGCAGCATGCACTTTTGGGACTGGAAGTCCGGTTACAACTTCCAACGATTACAGGCACAAGTTCAACCGGGCAGCATCGATTCCGAGGCTGGCATATTTGCTCTCGCTTTTGACCGTAGTGGATCACGGCTTGTTTCTTGTGAAGCGGACAAAACGATCAAAATATTCAAAGAGGACGAAACAGCTGTAAGTCTGTTCACTGTTGGTTTGGTTTACTGTTTTCTTTTCACAGACAGAGGAAACGCATCCTTTGTATTGGCGACCCGGACTGCTCAAACGGACGAAATATTAATTGTTTTCACAGTCGTCTTTGTAAATTCGCAATAAACTGTTTAGTACTGCATTTTGGCGCGTTATGTAATGGGACTGCAATCGTCAGAAAGTTTGTACATCACCTCACTGTTTGGATCAACTTAACTACGGAAAACCTCAGATCAGGCTGTATTTGAATCTGCCATGACAATTACACATTTTACCGGCTAAAAACGAAAAACAGGATTTGATCTAATGTGTCAAACCTTCGATTTCAGTTTAGGGTTTATCTGATGAAATCCAGTCAGTTTCCATACCTAAATTTTCTCTTTTTACTCCGCTGGTCGTTTCATAGTAAGACATGAATATCAACCGTTGATGTATTACTGTAAATGATAATGGGACATTTTACAATCTACGGTTAACAAAATCGGAGAGTTTTGCCAAGTGTAAGCGACAGTCAGGTTCTCTTTTGCTCAAACTAGTCGTGGTTGATAATCGAAAGAATAGCATCAAAACCAAAGGTGCTTATGCTCGGTTAGCGCCTGTTGGCTGCCAAACAGTCCTTTACAGTCGATCAGCTGCTTAACAGAACCACAGTCGTACACTAGATATGGCATGAGTAGAACCCTAATGATAACCTTGAGGGGTTTTCTTACCTATTCCAAGGAAAAACGAACCGTCAAACTTCATGAAATTGAAAAACACCATTCTCATTACTCAGTTTCGCAGCAGGCTTACTTGTGACTTGCTTTCGTTACTTAAATGATTAGGTATGCTCGCAGGTAGCGCAAGAACAGCGGGTTCTCTGGAGAATACGACGCCTTCCATTCTTCGCGGAGCACGTTCGCAGGACTATTTTAATCATCGGTATTTCTCAAACAAACGTGTCGAGAACACCGTCAACAGTAACGAAATTTTGAGAAATAATGGATTATTCGTATGCATGTGTAGGTGGTTAAGTGAATTTCCCGACCAACGGAGAGCCATCCTATGATTTTTAGTCGACTGGTTTGTTCACAGAACAAATGGCAGGTCCGTTAAGAACTAAAACAGAATATTCTTGTGGCATTGAGTACGCCTCAACCATGGCTTATTTAGAGGACGGATAATTCGTATATTGATAAGTAGTTTGGCAGATTTGATCATTTAGAAGAGATCCAGTTGCGAAAAATCTGCTTCGGCTGGATCATTTGGTGGATTTCCTGGCAGCTGGTTGGCTGGGTAACTAGGTTCAAATGTAAAATTTCTGAGCTTCCGGCGTGGCTTCGTAGCTCAGCTGATAGAGCATTTGCTGCGTTTAGACATGTTGTTTCTGTCGCCAAAGTCCGGGTTTTTCGCAACTGGGTCCTCTAAATTCGTATCTTATCAAGTGATGAACGTTTTGCAAACATCTCCACACAGAGAGGGACAGCGTCCTGGGACTCTACGGCTTTTTTGCGTTGTAATTTTTAGATTCACAACTAACCGACTGTTAAAAATACATGTGTTTATTTCACATTTGTGTAAGGGCTTCATGACGGATGAACATGAGACAGCACAAGAGCGTATTTAGGCACTAGCACATACAAACCAAACAGAATCTTACCCTAGTCAGCTGCTGCACTTTCTTTTTATAGCAGGTTGGAATCGATCAATCATTTATGGTCGCTTTGCAAATTAGCAAGCATCTATCATTACTTCAGAAGGGGTTGATAGAAGGTTTTCCAAACAGTCAGTTCCAGTAAACACCATCTGACTGTCAGTCACTGAAACTAACTGCTTGCTAAATGAGATCCTACTAAGTGATTTTCATGAACGTGTTCACAGTATGGTCTTCTACTGTTCTATTCGTAAGTAGCACACAGAATCACAATTCTGCTAGTAAGCTGCATTTCAAGTTTTTAAACAATCCTGTTCTAGTACCGAAATTAAAAGCTTTCCAACTAGATGGTAACATGTCACTCGAATCAGCCACATCGGAGATAAAAAGTTCGGAAATACAAGGAAAATTTAAGCACAACTTTTCTTTTTTGGTGGTGAATCTGTAACATCAGCAATCACTTCCGGTTCAATATTTTCTATCGAGATGACCGACGGGTTTGACAACAGCTTCAGCAAAGCTGCTGCGCCGTGGGCCATGCGACTGCGCGACAGACCGTGCGCAACCACTGCATAGGGTCCTTTCGTCAATGCAGAACGAGCGACTTCTTTTGGTTGCAATCCAAGGCATTGCAACAGAGCAACCACAGCTAGTGGACGACGAACTTCCCACCCTATAGTTGCGCCAGAACTGATCACGATGGCTTTGTTGAATGAAGGGCGAACACCCGAGAATAAGTTGATGAGGTAGTGCGCCAAATTCGTACGCGCCAACGACCCACTGGAACCGGAATGTAGCAGCGGGCTGAGTTGGAACTCGAGGCGTAACCCGCGAGATATCACTACGGAGCATTGTTTGTTTGTGAGCCGTAGTTCACTTGGGTTGGATAGATTCACGGTGATTAAATCCAATGACGGTGCGTGTTCACACGCATACGCCAACGCTTCGGCTGAGGAAGGACAGAAGGAGATTATGTCAAATTGATTTAGCATTTCACCAAACTCTCGGAAAAATAATCCGGCCAATGACGGTTCAGAACAATGAAGATTCAGGCGGCGAAACAAACGGGGAGTAAAAAACACAGTCGGTGACCAATTAATCGCACGATACTTCTGGCTGTCGGACAGCAAACCGTTGAGCGTTTCCAAGGGCGGAGGTCTCAACTGGTCAATTAGTGATATTCGCATTGACTGGCGCTCCTCTTTGGTTTTCTTTCTAGTGAAGTCCTCATTCGTTTTTAGACTGAAATTGAAGTCATCTATTGTGACTGACTGACTCAAAGCTATGCAGTGATAACCGGCGTCCAGGATGCGTGCTATCAGCGTGGGATTAGCCGTTTTGAACGGCACGTCTAAGTCGTATACCCTGTGTTCCATGAAATTACCCGGGCTTGACCAGTCGTGTGAGTCGAATACCTGAAATAAGAAAAGTCAAAAAATTCTCATACGCAAAGCAAAAAGTGGAAACAAAATGATAGCAAATAAGGCGAGAAACCTGTAGGGACCATTGGCCATTACTGTAGAAGGAGTCCAACCCAATTCACCTGGTAACGAGCAAACTAAATAACCCTATAAAGTCGTATCTCTTACGATCTCTCTTATATACAATATATGTGTGAGCTAGCGCCTGATGGACAAAGCGTGGAGGTGTTCACGTTCACTTTCTTCTCACTCCACGACAATCTCATTGCACAATGAGACTTACGGTACGTGTTTATAATGTAACAAGTTGCTCGTTCGAAATAAAATTGCTTCAACTGATGGCATTCACACAGACTTTGTGGAAGGTGGTGCAGCAGATAGTTCGACGTAATCCTCTGAACTACAGTCATACAGTTTAGCGCCCTTTCCATCCTCATCTAAGAAATTTTTCTTAGGGTCTACAGCTGGTATGCTACTTAGTTGGAAAACATACTGCACAATTACGGCATATCAAAAATCGTACCGATAGGCCAAGCACATCCCACTCTTTCTTGGGTCGGCATACGAAATATCAACAGGCAAGTTCCTAACAAGACTATTCAGGAAAATGGAATGCATGAACTCGAGTAGTATTCTTGTTTGGGCTTTTAGTCTCTGAATAGCCCAACAAATGAACGAAATGTGAAATGAAGTAAACATATGAACGGGAGAATTTGCACGGAATATGTTTTGCCACAGACATTATGGTGGCTATAAAAGTGGCCACAATAAGGATTTGTGCTACCGAGAGCGAAACTCAAATCCAATGTTTCTTCTACAGGGAAAACTGGCTGAGAATTTCATCTGAAAGCTAAAACTGTGATCGAGCGTCAGTGGCATTCAATTCATTCTTATCCTTAGGAATCGACAATCGGTCCACAAAAGTCGACAGTGATGAGAACGAGATTTATCTCGTTCAAATTGATAGTTGTTCGCTACAACTTTAAATGGCAACGAATGTTAAGACACAGACTAGATCTGATTCCCACGATAACCATCTTCTCCGGCGATTGATAAATTTCCGTTAGTAATAATAATCCACGACCCTGGTTGGGCTATCCAGTTATGCTACTTGGTGTCGCCAATAAGTAGTATGAATGCCGATGAAACCAGCGACAATTCTTGAAATCAGCAGGACAAGAAATCGGAACTTTGCACATTTAGAGTGGAACGTGTTAACAGAGAACTTAGAGCTGCGTTACTGACAACAGAAGTAACATATCCCAGACAGTAACCAATATCGTATATTTCCATTTGCAACGGGTGTCCGGTTATGAACAACTCAGACCGAGCTTCTTTTGCTGATACAAAACTAAGGGTTTTCGCATCACAATTTAGCCAGTTGTCACCACTTTTCAGCTCATGATTACGGCCGCCGTTTGCAGCCGTATTTACTCATTTTTAGTTTGCAGGTACAACAACGGCTACCCGCAAGCATAATGCACAGCCGCTTGGTTTAATGACCCAAACACTGCGACTAGTCGTGCGAACGAAGCAATGCTATAAATGCACAAGTTGCCAGTCCATTCAAGTTAATGAATCAGCAGTCACACGCATTTCACTGAATAAGCTTCAAGTGAGAGGGATCAAATCGGTACTGCGAACTTCCTCATACCGTATGGATGCAGTCTTTGCGGGTTTCTGTCCACTACACAAAGTAAACACGGTGTTTGCACTTCCTGCTTTTACAGCGGTACACCTTTGGAGATATTTATCGAATACGCGGTTTCTGTATGGGTGGTTTGCTCGAGCGTAATCACAGCGTCGTGTGCACAAGTCAGGCAGTGGAGTTAGTCGACTTTGTCCGCTGCTGGTGTCAACGACTGCACCGTGTACTATCCACTACCGCTAATCATGAAACAGATCACAACGCATTTCGCATTCTGTTTGCGCGTCTGCTGTGTCAAAATGGTGGGAAGTTATTGCCATAGATAATAACCGTCTGAGTGTGATTTCTTCTACCTACGAACCCTAGGAGTGTACACTCACACCAAGGACAATGCTCAAACGTTCAGAACGATGGCCTGGCAATTTGTACTTCATAAACCACCATATTGTCACACAAGGATTATAGTATCCGATTTCTCAGATCGATATGATAATGCCCACAGCTGTTCAGATTCTGGCTTTCAACGTTAACATTGTGAACAATGCCAAACACCGACTATCAGACGGCTGTATAAAGAAGAAGGCTTCAGGAACTTAGTGCCACATTTACGGATACCTAAGTGTATCTCAGTCACGTTTTCTAACCGATTATGCGTCCAAACCCTAACAAATTTGAAGCCAAATTTTTATTTGTGGAACAAAAATCAGCATCAAAACCAGCTGGAAAATAGCGACAACAAACAAAAGGTATCTGACATAGGAATCAGGATAAGTAGATAAGTAATTGATTAACACAAGTAGGTGAAAAACAAGTAGATGAGAGGTATATTTTAATATATACAGAACGGAGAGAACAGCTGTCCACAGTGCAACGAAGGGTTCCCGTATGGGGTGAATCACATTTTCTTGATTTGCTTTTTGATCAGAGACAATCTTTGCTTGTGCGCCTCTGTCAGAATATTTTGCTTGAGTGAACGCTGTTCACAAGAATAGCCGGGCAAGGAGATGTCCCAGTCACGTTCTATAAGGTTGACAAAGAACAGCAACCAAAATTGCTTCATCTAACGAAATTGAACAAGACGTAAAAATCGTTTCTTACGCACTTCAATGATTCCGCGTGCTCTCATAAGCTGTGAAAGTTAGGGTTTCGGTAGTTTTCATGTTAGCGCACGGTAGGAAAGTGAAATACCTAACGACTGTCAATGAATTCTATGTGAATTGATCAGACCAAATGTACACACAAATGACGGTCAAACTGTAGATAAAAAGCGGTGCACCCAGTTAACGGTTATTGCTCTTGCAGGGTTGAATGAACAATCATTGTCCTTTACTCATTCAAGTCATTCTGAAAGGCGAGTTAGTAATTGTAAGCGAAGCAGCTTCGGATTACAACCTGGTAACTTACGATTTTAATATATCCCGAGCCACAGTACCTTTTGGTCAGGCTCATGGCTGTTATGATGATGATGATACACCAGTAGTTTGTCCTTTTTAGGGGCCTTAAGTACATCACAACCAAGCTGTATATTGAGTGACGAGACCAAGCACATAACAGTATATCATGTGATATTTAAAAAAATCGCAACCGGAATGCGTGCTGTGCTGGACTACACAACTATGCTAAAGAAGAGTGCAGGTTTCGAAGACCTGCCTACAGTTGTTCTATGGTCTCATTTCATCACGGATCTAGGATAACTAGGGAGAAGGATCCGTTTTGATAAAGGTTTACAAAGGCGGTTGAATTCGTAACTAGTTTTACGGTGTAATAAAACTTTGCCAAGTGCTTATCAGAGTGGATTGGTTGCGTGAGGCAACATCCCAAACATTGGAGGTAGCTCATTAGTAAGAGCGTTTCCATTATCAACTTAACGGTTGTACACCCCAGCCAAGTCTTGTTAAGTATGAGTAATCCAACAGCGCACGCAGCCCACACGTGATCTGGTGTGTTGCACGAAAGCAAACACCCTATGGTGCAAATGTTGAAACCTCAATCCGTAACGCATACGTGCGCAATGTGATCTACAGCTGCAAAAATTACTGATGCTCATGTTCGAAAACGGCTGGTGTGGGTCAGTTGGGCGAACGGGCAGTCAGAAGGATAACAAAGCCTAATATGGGTGTACTCCAAACATGTTAAGGTAACACTATTAAATAGGACGCACGAATTTTTCAACGTATTACTACAGAGCAAGAAAACAAAATTCCAGGCAATTAATACTGTGTGCAGAAGGCAGTTAATTTTGCTAAAAGATATTGTACCACATGAAAAACAACGCGGTCAGCGCATACTCGCGTTCAAACAAGAAAACAACAGGTCGCTAAAAGCTTTGTGATTATTGCAGCAATAAGAGGCTAACGAAGAAAGTTAAACCCTTAAATTCCCATAAACAATAGGCAATCCCACTCTCCACTGAATAAAGAGAAAGACTTGCGTACGATTGGGTTGATTCGTCCCTAGGCAATGATTTCTAGAAACTATGGTTTGGTTATGTAAGACCAAGCGGACGCCTTACTAACACACTACTTACTAACCCAGCTTACGGATAAGAAGGCAGTAGAATTCCAGTGATACACCTTACCAGAAACTCTGTCCTGATGAATCAACAGTTCACAAGTTTCAGAACAACTTAAAAGCAGTGGGTAATCTAGTAGTGTTTCACTCCTGACACAAAGATGCTTCGTCAAAAGATATGAACCAATTACGAATTTGGTGGCAGATTGGACGTAAGGAAGGTACGTCGAGGGCTCTTCGTACGGTCTTGAGGAAAGTAGGCATTAGGACGGTCTTTAGAAATGAGACGACAATGCGCAAAAGTTGAGTGCACCTTAAAGATGAATTACCTAGTGAAAGAAATGGCATTTGTGTACATAAACTGGATGGACGGGTTGATCACAAGTTTACGTTGCGCAGATGGCACGAAAATTTAGAACTAGAGCAAATGAGTACCAAAGGAACACTAGAAAAGCACATCGAAATCAACTGGAGTATCAGGGACTTCACGATCGCTGACCACGTGTCAAATGCAGGTCCTGAAGTTGATCTGTAAAACGTTGAGGTAATTTGATGAGGGTTTAGATCTGCATAGTCACAGAGACGATAAAAACCGAGAAGACCAAGTGCACCGTGAGTAGAATTGACGAAGGTGAACTTTCCGGCACACGGCGGCCGGTATTAGATCGGTTGAACAGAAGTGTGTTGATGGTCAGATGAAACGACAATTTTAACATGTCGTGATTACAGTTCCTCTATTTGCTTTTCTCAACATCCGTCAACCATTTAATCAACCTATCTTGCTTATATCGATTTCATTTCTATATCACTGTTCGTGTGTTCCCGATCCGCTGTAATGAGTAATTCGAACTAGTAATGATCTCTCTGTGTACACCTGGCCCATTACGTTCTTATCTGTATAGCTGCATACTTCTAACCTGTCTAAAATACTAACAAAGCTCCAAATGGTTCATCCGGTCTAGAGAAGCTTTCGTGTCATGAGTGAAACATTACGAATATACCAAATTACAGATTGATTACAAATTATCCTGAAACCAAGAACGCTCGATTGGTTTCAAGCGTATTTCAAATAACTGGTCTTGCAGTTGGTGTTAGCCTAATGCTTTTTTTCTGTTGCATCATTGATATGACGCACAACTTAGCCTAACTTTGTACGCAATGCGGTGCCTCATTCGGACACATTCATGACGCAATATACTTGTCAATTTGCTGTCAAGTCATTTAGAATACCATCCCTAATAACTACTATACGTGCATTCCTAAGTCCCTTTAACAGAATTTCATTACATACGTTGAAAACGCATACAAATCTGCAAGTATAAATTTCATGGCACACCCACATGGACCAAAAAATGAAATACAAACTTAATCTGTTCTGATCAACATTTCGTCACAAGCTACTGTCCTATCAATCCGACACCGGTATTGTATGAAACGTAAATTGATAACTACAATCAGCATGCAGCGGAGAAAATTAACTGGCAATATATGATATTCACAAAGTGATAATAGTCTAACTGCGCCCAATTGAATCAAAAATGAGACAGGGTATTTAACATTCTGACTACAATTCTGATGCAAACCACAATTCACCTACCTAGACAGAAATGAATATCTTTTGCTTCCACGTTCGAGGAGCCACGATGAACAGCGAGCTTTTGAGCCTTGGTTGCCACTGAGGTCACGAACTCACTGGCTAAATTCACTAGTACCTGCAAAAAGTGATCAAAAACGCAACCCCTATGAGTACTTATCAAGGGATAGACAGAGGACGAACAACAAAAGAAAATGGAGAAAGTGTCAACGAAATAAACTTATCGTGAATAACACAAACACGGAAAACCGCAAACGGTCAGGATGACAATTATAGGCAAGGAAGAATTCGAACGAAAAGTACGGATAATGGTAAGCATTAGCAAAACGGTGAACACTACAGAAACACAAGATAAGAAAACCGCAAGCGTTAAACAAACACATGTAGCTCATATGATAGTCGATTCAAGAATCGATACTGCATGAACCATGATCAACACAATAAGCAGCCTGGAATAAACAAAATAGTAACGAACAGGGAAAAACTAACACCAGCTTTAAACTCTTTCGATTGAACAGATCACACCGAACAAATTTCCGGATACTACAGAGTTTTCTCAAACTAATTTCGGATAGAATTAATCAACACCAATAAGCGTTCCCATAACGCCACATGTGGTTACAAAAGTTTAGTCGAACCATGTTTACTGAGTTCAGTCCGTCTGCTTTGCATTAACGTACCGCCTTGAGAAATGTTTACCAATCGCACACGGACTTGCTAGTTTTAAACGTATGCCTTTCGCATACTCAACTGCAAACTCAACGTTAACTCAGCCGGCCAGCTGGGCAAACAGCTCTGGATACTGTTTTGACCAGAAAGTTGTCAGTTTGCTGCGAAAGCTCGCGCATACCATTCACGATGAAGAATTCACAGAACCTACCATGTGTTTTTCTTGAGTCCTTCCCGGACTAGTCGACGCCCTTTGTTCACTTGGTTACGAGGACACACTATCTGACTTGCCATTCTTTTGTGTTCCCTATAACCCCAAACCTTGTGGTTTGACCATTGATTCATGTCTCAATCGCAGCTTTATTCATTTTGGTGGCTTGGTCCGAGAGAGTAATTGTCCGCGAAAACAACGTTGTTTTCGTAACGATCATGTACAGTCCGCCATTTTATGTTATCATGGAAAGCCCCACAAGGTCAACTGACCATAGCTTCACAACCGCTGATACTGGAAACAAATGTGTTGGACACTGTGTGTTGTAGTTATATCTTTTCAACTGTTGGCATTGTACACATGTCACGGCATGGGACAGTATATCACTTTTTATCCACGACCAACAAGCTGTTTTATTCAAAAGATCGCATGTTGTCGGATAGCCAATAAGTGCCACCTTGTGGCGTGTTATCACCAAATTTTGCATCCCTCCAGAATACTAGGAATTCTCGTGGCTTCAACGTTCCGTTTCTAAATCAGGAGCCTAACCTAATTTGTTTGAAGACAGAGTTTATCTAGCCTATTATTTAAGATTGCTACTCTTTTCAGTAATAAATCAATTATCCTCTTGGATTTTTTGACCTTAGCGTTGCGAACTCGCCGATGTTCTCGAGTCTTGCTTCAAAAGCAAATCGTACACCCCATGAATGAGTTTAGAAAACTCAGTTTGTTCATTAAATTGTGACAACCAATCCCCAATCTGATTTTTCTTCTACAGCATATGGCAGAGTGTGAAATCGCAAGCCTGTATGCGAAGTGTCCCGCGTATCCATTCTTCGCTTGTGTCCGTTATCATCTTAATCCAATCCAGGGGTCAGACTCTATACGAAAACGCTCGCTAGTTATCTAGCGCTCAAACCTTTGCCGAACTCTCCTTTCCAATTGTCGAATGCTTATGTTCTGCTGAAGTCAACACCTTAGTCACATAACCGACGACTCTGCTTTCTTTTTGGGAGATGGTTCAATTTTTCGGCGACTGGCACTCACAAATAATGCGAAGCTTTTGCCGGAATTCGGCAGGTTTAATGTCAACCGTCGCCCCTTCATTTTTGTTATGATCAGGCCAAATAGTTTTGAGCTTGATCCGTCAATTTGAAGCTCTTGTTTCGTTGGAATATGGCAAATGAATACCACATCACTGTATTGAAATCCCGACTCAAAACTGTTCGAACGCTCGTTTGGAGTTGGGTACCGAGTAGTTCGTGATTTTCACAGTTTCTCCGGATGGTAGCTTTGTTCCCCCCGAATACCACTTTGTCGTTCAGGAACGCCGCTGATGGTATTGCCAGTTCGGACCTGGGTGTATTTATGCGCAAACACGCCCCACAGATCTGCTCCAACACGGCGGCAAGCCTCATGCTCTGATCAGCAGTAAAACACACATCCAATTTTTTTTTAAACTTCATCAGACTTCAGAATATAAACGGGTGCTCCAAAC
Source organism: Paragonimus skrjabini miyazakii (assembly GCA_014338405.1). Classification (NCBI taxonomy): domain Eukaryota; kingdom Metazoa; phylum Platyhelminthes; class Trematoda; order Plagiorchiida; family Troglotrematidae; genus Paragonimus; species Paragonimus skrjabini miyazakii. Next base: position 154,058 of record JTDE01001299.1, read on the forward strand.
AGATCGCATGCATACGTTTGAAGTGGAATTGTATTGCCCGCATTAAGAATACTTCTTTCCCTTAATCATCTGATTTGATTGCTACTCGACTCGAATGATTTTGACTACTGTAACCTGTCAAAGGTGTCTGATACCCACGGCATTGGGACGAATTAATTTAGTATTACTTGGTTTAAACATCCGTAATTCACACAAAGCCGAATCTATTCGCTAGCCATCTTTGCCAACAAGACCTACGAACTATAACGACCATTCACCTCTTCTTGTAGCACACTGAGATGAATCGGTATCCTATAGAATGTAAGTGGTCTGCATTACACTGTTAGGGTTTCATGTTCGGGACAGCTGAAAAATTCACAAGGGTCATCATCCGTTATGAACAATCTTGCGAAGTTGCCGTCCGTTGGCTGTATTATGGGACACTGGCATCATAATACATCACTTCTCTACAGAATACATCTACTGAGAATGGCCCCAGTGAAGGGAAACGACAAACACGAAAGGTTTTATTCAAAAAGATATTGTGCTGCAAGGTTCACTCGCGCATCCAATGCCTACTCCTTTGTCAATTGGAACAACTCCAGAATGTCTGATGGTTGATTATCGTTTATCCAATGCCGCGACGTCCGCACCGTGCTGGCCTGTCGTTTCCCTAACTCTGCGTTGTCTATTGTTGTCGCCGTCACCGTTGATAAAATTAATTCCTGCACATTAATCCCAGTTGTCACCCATACCAGGCGCATCCGACCTCCTAACGATGGTGGAAGACTGTCGATGAACTCATTCGTAAGCAAATGCTCCCTCGACGCTAACTTAAGTCGAAAAGAACTCTACCAACAGATCTTGAAGATCAATGGCAAATACAAAGGGTTCACTTACGTACCGAGCCGGGCTGTCCGGAACTGCAGCATTCATTCCGGACGGTTGACCAAAATGGCGAGTCTAGCCGCCGGGGCTCTCATCGTGACCACCAACTCCAACTTTGCGAAACACTTTCGTGCCGCGTCTAGCATCACCTTTGTCCGGCTCTTCACATGCATACACAAGGCAGCCAATCTCCTGCCGTCGGCTTGACCCGGACAACTTTAGCGGTATAATCGAAATCATTCGGAAGTCAGAACATATCCCACCTAGGACAGGTGCAGTAAGGGTACCTTCAATCTTGTGTTGGTTAAGGTACTAAGGATAGTTCCTCACATAAAATAGCGCGCACCGTATGGGAGTTGACCATTACGAATAAAACATTTAATTGCACCCAACGACTCTTTTTTTAAACCTTTTTATCCACTTGGTAAAAGTTCGACTGAGCATTCGTCTCAGTTCTAGAAAGCCGCCCAGATTTCCATATGTGACGCCAGTGGCGATTCTAGCTCGTGCGAATCAAGGGAGTAATCTTAAGTGTACGCAATGAGGTACCTTACTGCTCACAGATTCTCAGTAGCCTGTCACAATAGTAATTCGGTTTGCACGTCAGAAAATACTCCTAATTGAAAGGACCATGGGCGAGAAAAACAGCAAAATAATCAACCACTGGTCTGTGAATACAAGCAAACACTGTTCAGAGAGCCTGATAATTTCGACATCAACTGCCTTCTGAATTCACGTCGAAGCGATCACATGGTTGGCTACTTAAAATGATAAACGTGCCGCAAGAAAACGAGGGGACATGCGTTAAACCGCGGCACGCAGAGGTTCACAACAAGTGTCACAGAGCTCGGATATTTGTCACATCAAGCAGCGTTCCCCATCAAAGATGTTCACTGTCCACTCCTCCGACACCAGCAAGAAGATCGGGAACGCCTTACCGAAACAAGGTTTAATGTCGGCGCTTCTATGCTCCAAATCAAAAAGCATACACTGGCCACCAGGCTACAACTTCCAGGCTAATCCGTCACTCACAAAAGCACGGTGGCGAAGTCTACATTCATAAGATGTGTCCAAGTTAGCGATGATTATGCTCGGTATCTGACAGAATCGGTCCGTCCCGAAAACATCAGCCCAGTTGGTTACTGCTGATCCAGCGTTCCACTAAATGCCGTTAACCGGTTGTCAAAAATGGACAATGTGCAGACATCAACAGCTCGAATGAGTCAGATTTTACAGTGAAAATACAATCGGCCCTTAGTCGAAAAGCTGAATTCATGCCGGCGCTAAAGATGGTGTAAATTAGCAAACGTCATCCAAGATTTAACTGCTCGATTTGCGACCTCATCAAACGCGCTTCCAGTGTCAATTCAATTTCCAAGGCGTATGGCCGGCATGGATGAGAACAGGTGCAGAGTCATGTCAGTTTTACACTAACACATTGCATCTAGAAGGTGTGACGATCATATGGAGCTGACGAACTGAGGCCTCTAATATGACCAAGTGTTTAGGCTAAAGTACATCACGTAAAATACGGGACGCTTTCGTACAGTATTTTGTTGTTCACTTTCACCATCAGTTGTCTGACCTACACTTTACGCTACAATGCTTCGTGCTCTTTGCTGATGCTTTTATTAACTGACAAAAGGTACGGTGTAAACTAGTGGCTGAAAGCAGGGAAATAAAGACAGCTATCATTAAGTTAGCAATGATAGACGAACCAGTCTCCGCGGCAAGAATGTATGCTAACCACAGAGACTGTAAACGAAGACCGCGGAAAGGATAGCAGTTAATCAGGTTCAGTGATGTGAATATTGTGCTTGTCTAGCCGAATTGCCTGTGAACTATTCGTTAAAGAGGTTGGACAGCAAAAATCACTAAACCGCTTTGTAAGCGTCACCATTCGCAGTTTGAATGCTTACCTTCACAATGCATCTTGACGTCGAACAGTTTAGTTTGGGCATAAGAGTTTTTTCAGAAAAAAGGTCTCGCTTATTGTTCCTTAAACTTCGAAATGAAGATTTTTTGCCCTCTTCCATGAGTGCACGGCAGCCAACCATAGACATTAACGACTGCCGTTAAAGACTGTCAGTAACGATTGTCCACATACACTGATTTGTTGCATTCTGGGTAGTCAAGTATGCGACAACCGGAAACCATCGAAATATAAGGCTGGATTTACGATTGGAAAACTAATTCAGATGACAGACCGAACGGTTTATATCAACCAATTTAGCATACAGACCACATGATGCTTTCGAAAAGTCAATATAACGTTGGTATCTATTCCTAGACAATTACAAGAGACTAGAATGATGTACGCCGCCCTGTACAAAAGGGGCGATTTACGTTGCTCGCGCGCCGTTGGTACCTGAAGCCTAGAAGGAATTCCAGACAGCCAGGACTCAAATGTTGCACCTCTTCTCGTCTTTTTGTCCTGTCATCGGTTCATGGTGGAGCCTATTGTACGCCATATCTACAATGGTCAATCAGGTTGTTTGACATTGACTTATATATACAGTGTCCATAACAGACTAGATGAGACTTTGTGTGTGGTGTAGTGAATACACATCTTGCTCTCAACCTGACTTGTTCTACTTGGTGACAAAAATGAAGAACCCAGATTGGATGGGTGTGAGACCAATGGTGAGACTGAATCTCCGACCACCGGCCCAGCTGAACATGAATGAGGATGAAGGACTTCCAGAAGAATGGAAAATGTGGAAGTTGCAATTTCAAGATTTCCGCACGCCAGCTAGACTATCGTCAGCCGAGGAGTTTCAAATGGCGATGTTTCGACATGCCATCGGAGAGCAGACTGCCCGCTGCATTAATACATTTCCGTATGAAGCAGACGAAGACCCAGAAGAACGGGAAAATGCGATGAACAAATTAGAATGTTATTCATATAGATTGAACATCACCTATAATTGATCGCAGCTGTCGCATTCCATAGACTTTCCAGTCGGCCCCTTTCGAAAAGAAACACTAGACTCGAGTTTCGCTCTCATTAGAGCTCGTCAGTAGTGCATATCCTCGCCATTGCCGGGACAAGAATCACGGTCATGCTGTTCATCAGGCAACCGTGTTTATCGATGCGTCATTTACCTCACATCAGATACGACCGAATTATCACATGTAAACACTCAACCACCTTCGCTTGTGAGTAATGATCAGGTTGCCCGATCGCATCGAGAGGAGACACAGTTACTGTCTATTAACCCCAATCGATGACCCCTCGACTAGGACTTCTATCCAAGTTGAAATAACAGAAATCATTGACTTGTTGAGCAGTATTTGATTACTGATGAGTAGTAGGGGATTTTGACTTTCACATAGATTGAAAGACACTTTTGAGAGGTATAAACTTAATAGCCGCGTCCAAGAATCAGGAGAATCTACAGATCAATTTGTTCAAGCTCTGAGGTCCATGGCCACAACCTGCGGTTTCTGTAACTGCATGCATGACAAACTGATCAAATACAAGTAAATTATCGGACTGAGAAGCGGCAATTTGAAAAAGAGAATGCTGATTGATCCTCAGTTAACATCCAAACAATGCATTGATATGTGTCGAAGTGAAGAAGCGGCCGAAAGAAAGGCAGAAGCTCTCAAAATTCACTCGACAGAAGATACCAATCGTGTGATGGCCAACTAACCAAGAAACCCTCTAGCAGGCTGTACTTTTTGCGGAAGAACTCATGGTTTTAAGAAGAAATAGTGCTTAGCATGGCGAAAAATCTGCAAGAAGTGCGGCAAGAGTGGTTCAAGTTTGGCAAAGACACCCCCACCTAGAAGGTACTCAGTGTGTGCGATTGGAGTGAACGAACCCCACTTGGGTATACGATCTGCCGAAAGTGAGTTGAATGGAATAACAATAAACTTCCAGGTGGACTCAGGTGCAGGTATCAACCTCGTCCCTCGGCTCTGTGTCACAAACGAACAACTGACGAATACGAACCTCGTGCTTCGAATGTGGAATGGAACAACGGTGAGGCCCACGGGGAAGCTTACAGCAATCCTACGCAACCCAAATAATGACAAACGTATCGAACAAGTTTTGTCTGTGGTCAAATAAAATTTCCCACCCCTCCTCGGAGTTGAAGCAATCGAAGCGCTGGAACTGGTAACATTTAACTGTGTACATAAAGTAATCTCGCCATTGACCAACATGTGTCTAAAATATTCCAGTGTTTTTTTAAGGTACTTTGGGAACCCTCCCAGAAGTCTGTAAATTAAGCATCGATTCGGGTGCGAAACCAGTCGTGCTACACATTCATCATTTGCCACTCACTGAAAAAGAGACATTTGAAAAGGAACTAACACGGTTGACAGATCTAGGAGTAATACAGCAAGTAGACGAGCCAACCGACTGGGTTAGTCAGGTCGTTACAGCCAGCAAGAAATCCGGCGAACTGAGAATTTGCATCGACCCGAAACCGTTAAACGCAGCATTAAGAAGGGAGTATTTTTGACTCCCCTTATTGGAAGACATTCTTCCTCAGCGAACCGGCGCATGTTTTTTCACCAAGGTGGATTTACCCTCTGCTTTCTGGCAAGTAAAACTGGACGAGCAGTCCAGTTTGTTAACGACATTCGAGACACCTTTTGGTCGTTTTCGGTGGTTTCATCTACCGCTCGGATTGAAAGTTTCCTGCGAAATCTTCAAGAAGCAACTAATCCAAGCAATCAAGAACCTACCTGGTGTCATGTGCATAGCTGACGATGTTTTGATCCACGGTCGTACCAAACCCAAACACAACAAGAATCTGAAACTCTTTCTTGTCAGATGTCAACGGGTCGGCATCACGCTCAAACAAGAGAACACTGAATATTGCACCAACGAAGTTACCTTCCATGGGCATGTTTTATCCAGAGAAGGAATCAAGCCTGATCCAGCAAAAATCTGTGCAATAGTGAATAGGGCACATCCAACTGATGTGAAAGGTACTGCTCATTTCAATGGCATGATTAACTACTTGAGTCGATTCCTGCCCTGTCTAGCTCAAGTCATAGATCACATCAGGCTACTGATTCACAAGGATATGCCATGGGCGTGGGGAGATGAACAGGAGCGAGCGTGGAAAGATATCAAACACCTAATCGTAGAAGTTCCTGTGTTACGTTACTATGATTCACGTCTGCCGTTAGTGATACAATGTGACAGCAGCCAGAATGGGATTGGAGCAGTTCTGACGCAGAACGGACAGCCGATTGATTTCCGAAGTCGAACCATGAGTACTGCCGAGACCCGATAAGCGCAAATCTAAAAAACTGCTGGCGGTAGTTTCTGCTATGGAAAAATTCAACGATTACACATTTGGAAGAAAAACTATCGTCCGGACCGACCATAAACCATTGACAACTATCGCAAAAAAGCCTCCGGACAAGGCGCCGCACCGTCTGCAGGCAATGATGGTACGCTTACAGAAGTACAACTTCGAGATCGGATACATCCTTGGCAAGAACATGGTACTGGCGGATACACTATCGCAAGCCCCACTGGCAACGGAAGAAGACAACTGCACCGGGTATGAACAGGTACATCTAACACTCGCGGAATCAGACTCGCGGTTACCACGAATAAGGCAGACGTTTGCCGATGACGTAGAGATGGAGAAGCTCGAAGAGCAAATCAGAAACGGCTGGCCCGACAACGCACAAGTGAGTGAAATCATTCGTCCTTATTTCAAGGTCCGGGATGAGCTGACCACAGAAAACGGTCTTGTGTTCCGTGGAGAAGATTTGGTAATTTCCCGAGCTGCCAGAAGTCACTATGCAAGAAGTACATCGTTCGCATCTCGGTGTGCAGAGTTGTACGAGACGCGCTAAGGATACCGTATATTGGTCAGGTATGACTAGTCATATCAAGGACTTTGTTTCAACCTGTACGGTCTGCAAACAGTACGGGACTCGACAGCCAAAGGAACCCATGGTGTACCGCTCAGTCCTCAAACGACCTTGGCAACACGTAGCGGTTGATTTATTCTCGCATGCAGACAAGATATCTGCCTTCGGTGGACTATATCAGTGACTTTTTTGAAATTGAGAAGGTAAATGCTACATTAGCCGAGGGGATAATTGGCAGATTGAAAGCGCAGTTTGCAAGATATAGCATTCCTGAGTGTGTGAGATCAAATGGTGGTCCAAAGTTTTCAGCACAACAGTTCGCGGAGTTTGCCGAAAAATGGCGGTTTAACCATGAAGTCTCCAGTCCACACCACAGTCAGTCTAATGGTAAAGCGGAATCTGCTGTGAATGAGGCAAAGAAAATAATGAAGAAATGCCTAACAGCCAGAGAGGACGCCTATCTAGCACTGCTAGAACACAGAAACACCCCGTCAGCAGATACAGATTTGAGTCCCGCTCAATGGTTAATGAGAAGAACAAGAACTCGGATACCACTTGTTGAAGACCGTCAAACCCTACAAACTATCACGTGGGACACCGTAAGAAAACGTTTGAAACAACGAATGGAACGAGAAAGACAAGTATATGACAAAGGATCTCATGAGCTGCCAAGACTGGACGAAGGGGATACCGTTTGGATTCAGCCATTCGGTATGGGCTCTGACAGACTGGCCCCAGGGACCGTGGAAGGACGAGACGGTGAGCGTTCACATGTGGTACGCACAAATCAAGGAACACTAAGAAGAAACAGGGTGCACCTACGGAAGCAGGAAACGATGAACACAAGTTCCGGGGCAGCTGAATCCCGTTCTACTGAAGACAACGAGTTCGTTCTCCGAGACCGAAGAATACCGAAGATTCTTTAAAAAGAGAAAGATGTGGTGGAGTTCAGTCAATCGTGTATGCCATATCTCCATCGGCCAATCAGGTTGTTCGATATTGACCTACATATACAGTGTCCATAACAGACAAGATGAGACTTTGTGTGTGGTGTAATGAATACACATCTTGCTCCAAACCTGACTTGTTCTACATCTACAACTAATTGTATGACTTGAGGGATACTCACAACTGGATTAGCAATCGGGCCATCGCTACTGAACGAAACCAATGCAACAGTGAACTCAATTATAAAGTGCACGTTTTGAATCAAGTATCAAAAATCGAATACATTTAAGTAGAGGTAACAGTACAAGTTTCGTTTGGCAGCCTAGACACTAGTTATCAGAAGGGGTATCGCCCAGTAAGTGATTATGAAGACAAAAGACTGGATGTCGAAAACGAATGTTTTTGCTAACTGTTCTTTAAGATACGTTATCATCGACCATCTGCTTGATTTAACACGACAGTTACTCATAACAAGACGGTGATTTTAACCACTTCCCCGCGAGATCAAAAACTGTGTTCACACAGCCGCTGTTAATAATATATCGCTTCTGGTAGGAAACAGATAAACACCGCCGAACAAATACAGGGGCAGTGTCACGCAACCAGGTGTTATGATACCTGTGAAAGTCCGGAGTGCTACTTCAACAGGCTTTACAGAGCATCTGATTAAGGATCCATAAAACGATGCAGTTTCTCATTACAATCAGTGGCCAAATAGGAACTATCGGCAATTCAAACATTAAGCCCTCCCGTTGATGACGAGAACATCATTCCAAGGAACCATGTAGGCGCCGTGTACAAGTGTTGTTACAAGGCCACATTTTCATTTGCGAGAATATCCGCAACGACCTAGTGGTCTTGACGTCTATTGCTCACTATCGCGTATTCGCTCAGTATGCTTTCTCATTGAACCCCACACGAAAATGGTTTCGCTAGCAGCAACTTATGAACGTTTTTAATGGAACCGAACCAAACATCCCAGCCACCCAGGAACGACGAGATAATGGTTGACACTGTGTCAATTAAGGTTAACCAGAAAATGTACATGGAAAAATAGTGTTAAGTGACGAGCAAGAAAAAACCGGCTTGAATGTCAATATCGGGCGAGGCCCGATATTTGTCGCAATTGAATAAACTGGTACTCTGATTGACTATTTCGATCGCTAACGCAAGTTATGCGTTCCTCACTTCTTGCTCATAAACGCAGAACACATAGCAAATGGACGTACCTCCTGTGTATCAGGATCCAACTGCAGTTGCGGATCCAAGTCTGCTAACAGTTGAGTCAAGGATGCCGGAGTGAAGACAGATGAAGGTAGATCAGACGAGTCCTCTTTAGGTTGATTCGTGAAGAACGATTGCGGATCACATGAGGTAAGACCACTAGTGGTGCTGACCACTGCCCTCAGTGCAGTAGTACCTGACTGAACTACCTGTTTCGAGGTGGACTGCAGTGCATTACCGGAGATCGAGGAAATGTTCATTGCTGGATTGTTGGTAGATGTAACTAACTGCTGGCCAGTTGCCATCGAAGAATTCGGTAAATTTGCATCTGTCATTCCTGCGTAGGCTGTAGTAGCGCTAAAAGTGTTGGAGGGCTTAGACACGGTTGATGTCATCTGGACAAGAGTATCCCCCGAAGGCAAAGCGGAATTAATCGAAACCTGTTCTGTAGTGAGATCGTTCATAAACGACTGCGTACTTAACGTTGGAGTCAACGGCGACTGCGTGGGAACAGTGGTAATGGTAAGTCTTGTGGGTTGTGCTTGTGAGTTATGGAGACCCACGCCCGTGTGACTCACTACGACTTGCCCACTGGGAAGCACTGTCTGAAAAGTAGCGGAGGGAAACGACGATTGATTTGTACATGTCTGCTCGATGTACTGAGGGATCTGGCCCGTCTGATCAGTGTTATTCAGTCCTGGTGCTGCGGAAACGTACGTGGTCGGTGCGGCCGTTAGTGTGGTAGTCATCGAAGAGTTTGGAATAATACCACCAGGTAAAGCGACTGATATAGGTCCATTTGGACCCTGGATTACAGTGGACATAGCCAAATGGTCAGCGGTCATTGAAACAGTCAGTGGTGGGGTATGACTTGAAATCATCATCGGATTTGCACTCTGTATGGATGAAACTTTCGGTAACGGGGAAGAAGCCGGGAGAGGTATTGGAGGATTATTTGCCGTAGTCACTAAATTAGTCATTAAGACTGTTTGACCCGAGGGCAAAGTTACCATATTTGGGTGTCCGCGGGGAGTGCTGAGACTGGATATATTAACAGCACCACCGGGTCCAGGACCCCATACCTGGAGATTCTGATGAGGCAATTGATTAGTGCTACCTGGCTGAAGATTGGTTAATGTGCCTGTCTGCTGCGATATCGATTGCCCCGGCTGAATAATAAGCGGTCCAGACTGCATGAGAGATTGATTTATCTGGCTGGTCATTGGTGCGCTGGGTTACCTGAAAAGCGATTCAAAGTGATTACCAATGACAGACGGATGATCAACGTATAAAATATGTGTGCATGGCGGAATAAAAAGTATGCTTATTATCCTAAGCAGATGTTCAAGGTTTGAAGAAACGATTTCAAAGTGAACGACCTAGTCCTATGCTGATTCCGGATTTCCGATTTTGTACAGCTCTAAATAACAAGTACCTAGA